>JAAAKL020010770.1:0-14127 GCA_010016065.2 Carybdea cf. marsupialis auct. non (Linnaeus, 1758) | reverse complement strand
TTTACCAGTACCGATTGCCCAAACCGGCTCATAGGCAATGACCACATTTTGCCATTGATCAGGCTTGATATTATCAGCAATTGCTTTCAGCTGACAGAAAACAACCTCCTCTGTCTTTCCACTTTCCCTCTTTTCGAGTTTTTCACCAATACATGGGATCACCTTCAACCCAGCTTCAAGGGCATGGCCAACCTTGACCCCAATTAGCTCATCAGATTCCCCAAACACATTTCTTCTCTCAGAATGACCTATGATGGCCCACTCAACTCCAACATCTTTGATCATTGCAGGACTAGTCTCTCCAGTAAATGCTCCTTTAGGAACCTTGTAGCAATTTTGTGCTGCCACACCGACTGATGATGGTAAAGTTTTTCTAACATGTTCCAAATAAATGGTAGGAGGAGCACACACAACCTCTGCAAAAAAAATGATTCATAGTAAAGAAAAGCGAATATATAGAAAAAAAAACTAAAGACTAGGAAAATCTGCCAGCACTCTTCCCCACTGTATATAAGCCTAGTTTAAGTCCTTGCAATTCTCTGCTATTTGGACCTCAAAGTTAAGATCCTCTCTTTTCTTTTGTAACTATGCCCTTAAAACTAAGATCAACTCAACTATGTTAATGAGGACAAAAAAGCTGCATAATTTCCCATAACAATGTGCCTGCAAAACTACCTTTATGTAGTACCAATCATTAATAAGTGAGAAGAAAGACCATATTTGAGGATCTTGTAGACCCTGGCTAGGGCTACTTCCACTGGCAGATCTAGAAGAAAATATTGGAGGAGGGTACGCGACATAGGCACCTAAAAGACCACACAGGGTTTAAATTGAAGACTGTTAGTTCCTAATTTACAAACTATAAGCCACATCGGACTCTTTCATACTGACCATGATCCAGAATCTAAAGTGAATGCTACATCCCACCCTCCCTTTAGCTAAAGCAACCACATTTCTACTCCTCATCAATTTAGACTGTATCCAAAAATAAATTGATTTGTTAGAAATTAGTAGGTTGACGAAAGTCTGACTAGACAAGAACTAATTATTTTTGATTGGTCTTCTCTTAACCAAATGGATGTTCATAAATTTTTGTTCTTAACAAACAAAACCATACTCAAAACAGTTAACAAAGTGACTGAGTTGAGGTGGAAAAAAGTTAAATTACTAAACTTGAGAAAAAATTACGTTCTTTATTTTTGGACTCCATGTTTAGAGAAAAACAATCCTAAAAATTTAATTTTGATGGAGTGGGCTGAGAGATAAAGCCACACAAGTAATGTGGTATTATGGTCTTTTCTGGACATCTTAGAGGAACACTCTCTATTCCAGATGGCGATGCTTCCAACAAGATTTCGAGATGGACAAAATCCTTCACTTCTTGATTTTGTTTCACTCATTAACATAGAAATTACAGCCCCCATTTGGAAACAGTGACCAAATTGCAATAAAATGCCAATTTCGACTGTGCCCACAGACATCAAATCTAACTAAATATGTGTATACAAACTATAGTCAAATCAGGCATGAACTCAGTAAGTGTGATTGGTCATTCGTCAAATTTATAGAAGTAGAAGGCATGCGGGAGGTAATGAAAAATGTGTTGTTAGACACTGTCAATAAAAGCATAACTATCATGGAGACACAAACCAAGAACTCTCCCCTTTATGAACAGAGAAATGATTGCCAGTAACAAGAAAAATAAACTGTCAAAGCTCATAAACCAGATCCCACATACGGCTGACTACCTATTTAAGTTTCAAAGCTGCAAAGAACAAAGTTCTACCACTATCCAGAAAATTCATAGAGAATTAAGCAGAGGTCACTGCAGCAAGCTCAAAAACCAGCCTTAAGAAACTCTCAGAAATACACCTCTGCACATAAGCTTGGTAGGTACACAGTCATTGAGCTCGCTTGTAATGGAATCCAGTCAAAGGACCCCCAAAACATTGCTGATGTCTTGCATTGCCAGTTTAGATCAATATTGAAACCTGCAGACACTGCCCCCCTCCCAACCTTACCACACTACTTAATTAACACAAGTGTCACCAATAACAGTGGATTAAGACTGAGCTTGAATCTCGGCTTAAAAAAGCTTGATCCAAATAAGTCTGTTGGGCCAGATGGCATTCATACACAACCCTTAAAAGAAGCTCACACCAAATAAGTCTTGCCACCCTCAAGGCTCTTCCAAAACTCTATTGACACCAAAGTCATACCATTGGACAGGAAAGTTACCCATATCTCACCAATACATAAAGGAAGTGACAGGACCAAAGCAATCAGTATTACCTCTGCTGCTGGGAAAATCGTTGAAGGCATTGTAATTACTATTGTTCTCATACATTTGGCCCCAAAAAATCTTCTATCAAAATGCCAACACAGATTTCGACTAGGTAGATCAGTTGAAACAAGTCTGATTGACTCATAAAATTACATAACTAAACTTCTTGATCCAGGTCCCACAGTTGATATGGTTTTAGAAGACTTTGCTAAATCTTTCAATAAAGTCTGTCATCAAAGGCTCCAGCTGAAACAGAAGGCAACAGGTATTGAAGAGGGTGTGGTGGATTGGAATATGTATTTCGTGAAGGAAAGAAAGCAACAGGTTGGAATTTTGGTGAAGTTGGCAAAGCTTTCTATTCTGAAATAGCAGAGGTCTTAAGTGGGGTACCTCAAGGAACTGTTTTGGGACCTATACTTTCAAAATCTACACTGACGACACCCCAAAACACGACTAAAAGACTAAACCTGTATACTGATGACTTGAACTTATTGGTCCTGTTGACGCACAGCAGGGCATTGCCTCAATAAAGTCTGAACTAGATTGCTTTTGCAAATGGGCCAATATGTGGAGCATTGAGTTTAATCTTGGAAAGTGCAAGGTTCTCCATTTTGAAAGAAATAACCCATGATGGCAATATTCAATGCTATCAAATCCTGGTGAGAGCCAACTGATTTCCAAGAGTACCTCAAAAAGAGATTTGAGGGTTATTGTGGATGAAGGCCTTGTATTGTGGATGATGTCAATTCAATACTACTACTACTGAGAACTCACTACAGTAACAAGCCACCTGAGACCAACAAAGCTATACACACTCCTCCTTCATCTCAATCCATTAAAAGCCTCTTTATGCCCTCCATTGACGTTTCCATTTCCCTTAAGTCTTTCTTTGTGATATATTATCACCCCAACTGCAGACGTCCTGTTTTCTGTTTAGCCCTAAACAGTTGCTGAAAAGGGACAATCTTTTGCAATCTGTCATCCTTTATCTGCAGAACATGCCCTAGCCATCTCAACCTTTCTCTCAATGTAGTCTTCAAAAGCAGGATTGAACCACACTTTCCATTGAGCCTTCTGTTTGAAATATGGTCAGTCAGTTGGGGACCCAAACCAATTTATAGCCAATTTCTCTAGAAAACATCTAGTAAATGTTGGTCCGTTTTTAAGAGTGCCCATGCTTCAGAACCATGTTTGACCACTGTTATCACTGTAGTTTCCAATATTCTAATCTGGGTGTGCAGACTTATTTTCCTATTCTTGCAAACTTTTTTTCAATTCTGAAAAAAAAACCTGACCCATAGCTCTTCTACTTTTTAACATTTGCATGGCATTCACCATCTTTACTAATAATACTACCAAGGTAACTGAAGCTGCCTGCTTGATTGATCTTTTTGTTACCCAACATTGCATTTTCATCTTCATATATTCCAAGCCTTAGTGCTCTTTCCACATACAGTAACTGCAGCAATAGCAATTGTATCCCAGATTCCAGATTTCAAAGTGTAACAGACATAACAGACAGACAACTTATTTTTATATATATAGATTTGTTGTAATGTCTCAAATTTCATTGTGGTTCATTTTCGGTTGTCTAACTCTTGCTTTGACAGCGTTCTTGTTTTTCACATTCATTCACAGAGTCGACACATTAATTTAAAACTGATTACAAAGATGACAAGTTTTTTTTTTACATAATCTGTTATGAGATGACGGTAGAAGAGGTCCTTGGCCAGAGCTTTTTTGGTAGTCCTGTGACACAAAAAACCAAAGCAATTTCATAACATGCACATCAGCAGCTAGAGACATTAAAAGGAATATGAGTAGGAGAATGACCATCAAAATTGAATATGGAATGCCTTCAATACAGAAAACTTTAAATGGTGGTTGTCATGGTGATGATGATGATGATGATCGTGACTATGGTGGTGGTGATGATGAAGGTGATAATGAAGATCATGATGATGATGATAATAATGATGATAATTGTGATGATGATGATGATGATCATGATGATGATGATGTTGATGATGATGATCATGATGATGATAAAGGCAATGGTGACAGTGATGCTATCGACTGCATAGATCACCTGCAAAAATTCACTGCAAATTACTTAGTACTTAAGCTTGAACATGCAAGGACATTGTATCCTTCCATCCTTCACCACTTCACCACTTGACTCAAACTCTAAAGTTACAATAAACATTTTGTACTGCACAGGCTAGTTGGCAACATCCCATTGACTTTAACATCATGCAACAATCTAGACACTTTTCATAACTCAAACATGTCTGAAAAGTTGACTAGTTAGTGTACATATAGATCTGATATTGCACCACATCATAGCCAAGTTTGTTTGAAATATGTGTCTTATGTACTGTGCACTGCAACTATTACTTTCCTTTTCTACTCTACTCTATTGCTAGTATTCGCTCATGTAAGGCATGTGGACAGGTATATAGTTTCAATAATACATGTTAAGTATACATGTTGAAGTTAAACAGGAACTAGAAAGTTGTGTCAGGAGAGAAATTTTGAAAGAGAGTCTATGTCATCTTGATTAAAAAAAATACTTGCCAACATAGTTTTTCTTACTGGAGTTTAAAAATGGCTTATAACATTTAGCTTTCAAAAATTGTAAAATTTACTTAATTTTGGAAAATAATTTGGGAGAATACTCCCGAGTAGATGCAAGGAAGAGTCAAGGAGTTTCACACAGACTGCATAAGTTGGTTATTAGATATCTGAAAAATGTAGAGCTGTAGGACCTACTAGCACCAACCTAGACAGTTTGGATGGAGTTCAATGGTTTGAGTTCCTATAATAAGACCCAAGTGCTGGAATCCTTGGTCCATACGGTCTTGATCATGAGGGTTTGACAAAACTTTAAACCCTATACAACTTATGTAGGATTTTGGGAACTTCTACTAATCCACCACATTAGTGTTCATTAGTGTAAGATGTAGCATCCCTCATTGGAAATGAGGGTTGGCAGGAGCATTCCGAGTTGCCACTTTTTGGCCATTTGAGTGTCGAAGAATTTTCTGTCAATTTCAAGCAAAAAAGGACCAATAAAACATCACATCAGATTACAATGATGATGTGAAAGGTTGATATAATACTCTGCCTGTAAAAGTACTGTGAATGATGTGATCATTTGGCAAAATGAAATAAAATGCCTGCTGTCAAATGTTCCCAGTAGGAAAATTGTACATACAGATTTTTTGGTGTCAAAGTGAGGCCACATTTGGAATGGTGGCACATATGGAGGAAGGTCCCATGCCAGACTATAAAAAGAGCATCTGCCCTAAACATTGAAGCCCTGAAATAAAGTCAAGAAATGTATGCACACAAGAATACACTGTTAACAGGACTGGTCATACATCATATTGATTGATGAGAGGAGGGTGTTCCCAGCACTTTTTGTTCATTATTAGATTTTGTACAAATAACAGGATGGATACACTTCAAATACAGTTTTGAAACGAGAAATATTGCTTTAGCTACAGGGAACATATTTGTTATTGTGTTTAGATTGCAGGACTTGCATCAAATAAGTCTTGGATTCTTCTTGAGCAACAACTATTAATCATCCATAAAATGTCCGTTATGGTTATGTGTCAATGGTAGATATTTGTCATGTCTTGAATAGTACTCTTTTGTGGAGCTATGTTTCGAGAGATACTTCTCCCAACTCCAGGCTGTGGACTTTGAACCGTTTTGCTGGTTATGTGTATTTATTAGCCTAGTGTCTTTGCAGGGAAGGGGAGGGGGTACTTTATCCTAGATCACAAGTATTTATGGTGCAAAACATTAAGCAAAATTGTTCAATGCATTATGTTCCAAGCACTCTGAAGATTACGAACTTCTAACAACTAAATAAAGTCACATCACCCCTGATCTCTGATGTGTCCCTGGCTCACATAAATCCCTTTTGTTTACTCTAACAAAATCAACAGTGTTAGATATGCTTAAACCAAAAACATACAACAGGATGCAACTCTGTAAATATCTTCAAATAGCTGCTGTGATGTTTACACATAAACTTCCTCAAGGGTCCAGTAAGTTTGCTTTTTTTAGTGAAAGTGCTGAGATTTCTCTCAGATACACAGTTTGCAAATAAAAACATGAATATACTGCCACATCTAACATTGCACCTTAAAAAGAAACGTCGTCCTAACTCTTACCACACTAAAAACACTGTGCTAAGTCTACTTCTTCCACAGGTGAAGGTCTTTAAACCTGTGTTGATTAGGAATCAAATGTCCAGCATATCAAGTTGTTATCATACCACTACTTCCTTATTGCATTTAAGTGGTGCCTTTAACAGCCATAATTGACATTAGAAAGAAAATGCTGTAGCTTAAGGTTTTAAATAAATGGTCTAAGACACAATGTTTTGTCTTAGATAGAAATAAAATTATAATGCTGCACTCTATTTATATAAAACGGAAAACTTTATGCCAATAATTCTTTTAAGAATGATATAAGCTTATGTTTAAGGTAACCTTTTTTAATGCATGGCTTCAGTTTCAAATTAAACACTTTTTAGGTAAGTTTACAGAGATAGTCTGCACCACGTTTTTAGTTGAGCTCTATTTACCAGTAAATGTACAAGTTGTTGAAACATATCATACTAAGTGTTTATTTTCAGATTTAGAAAATTGTTTGTTGTTAGATGGAAGCTTGCTAATAGGAAGGCTGTGCAACACATGTTAAGTAAACATCCTTTTATTGGACTTTAAGCCTGTTACATATCTTTGTGTTAACCAGTTTTGCAACAAGTGACTGTTCTCTCCACAATTAAGTATAGCCAACCAATTTCAACATGTGCAACACCCAACTGCACCAAATGGCTAACAAGCCCCCCTTATCTGTATCTTTCCCTTGAGCTACCAGTACTCTCTGTCGTGACATTTTAAATCCATCTGCCTGGCAGGGCATTGCAATATTGTGGCAAATATTTAAACACACTTTAGCAAAAATCGTAGGTACTAGTAATCTGCAATTAAAACATTACACTTAAGCTTTTTCTCTGGCACTTATCATGACAAGCTGATGTGACAGCAGGGCTCTCTGTGATAGTGCAATACGGGTATATAGAAATAATGTTTCGCCGTGTCATTTTAAAAATTGCATCAATGCATCCATACATTAAACAAGTCAGACAGAAGGGTTTCAGAATACGAATGGGCAGATCATAAAATTCAACGAAATAGCAACTCACCCTATAGGATATCTTGACTCTCCTACTCCACGGTAAGAACCCAGACTAACTTGGTCGTCATCTCGTAGTATGTCGGCACTTCTAGACCGAAAATGAACACAAGCTGCTCTTGCAGAATCGTAATTTCCCCTCGCTCTATCAGATATAATATCTGTATTGCTTACTGAGAATTTTTCTAACGAAATTCGATCAACAGGCTCCGGAATGTCGGTTAAACAAACACTGGTTGTTTCAGCCTTCTCTAGTTCTTCGTCTTCAATGTCCGGTTTCAATGCTTCATTCAAATACCCTAACCTTTCGTTATTGAGCTCTGAAAGCCCTTTATCACTTTGAATGGAACATATATCGTCCTCGATTCCTTTTTCTTCTTGACTTTCTGTCGGTTTCTCAGCGTACGGTGATGAAATGCTTGGCGTTCTTGTCTCAATTTTTGTGGGAACGGTCTTATCTAACGATGAATTGAAATTCTGCAGATTCCCAGAAGTTACCGACTTTCCATCCTTAAATAATTCGGGACTTCCCTTTTCATTTCCATTCGTAGTATTTTTAGATTTATTGAACTGTGCACGCAGATCTTGAAATCTGGACTTGCCAAGGCGTTCAGTAACTCCCGAGTCTTCACTGCTAAAACTCTGATTCGACTTACTATCACTGTCTCGATCGCTATGGACATCGTCATAGTTAGAATAAGATATTTCATGCCTTTTATCGATTGTAGAAGAAGAAGTTTTAGCAAGATCGTGACTTTCAACATTGGTATCAGAGTGATGGTCGATGAGTTGTGATGTTCCCCCTAAGCCTCGATGAACAGTCCTCTTTTCCAAGACTCCACCAAACTGTTTCCGCTGAACAGTCACAATTGCCACCCTAGTAATCGATCCTTTTCTACTTAAACTTGGCGATAGCTTGGCATCAGCATCTGATGCCACATCTGTATGCATCTCGATTGCCTGATCCTGTCCTTTGCTTATATCCCCCATAAGGCTATCCAGATCCGTTTCTAGTAAAGGGCTTGTAGGAGTGGCTGCGATCAGAGAAACTGCTTTTCCACTTGTTTGTCCTATCTCCTTGTCCTTATCCAAATCTATCTCACTATCAACATGAAAAGGTTTAACAACTGCCAGAGGATGACCTTGCTTCGCATATTTCTGCACCAGAGGTTTACTAGATGATGAAAAATTAACAGCCTCACCATCGTTAACTCCACCCTCATTAGCTCGTGGTACTAAATCGGGTCTGGCTAATTTCCTTTCTCGTCTACTCGATTCTACATCGCTTAAATTTTTAAATCCACGCGTAGAAGCTGCATCAGCATCACTGGCAAGCGATGTCGATTTACAGCTTTCAGTATCACTTAGATCGGAAGGTGGGATCTCACTATCTGTATCACTTTCTCTCGATCCCCCTAAGTCCAGGGAAGCAAACTTCATATGTTTAAAACCCGATCTCCTCTCGTGTGCACTTCCCAACATACTATCAGTCTCCGGGGAGGATATTTTTCGTACATTGTCTTTACTATCAAATCTTCGATCGCTACTAGCAAGATTTCCAGTATAATCGATAGTTTTAGCACGTTGGAATGGGGCTCGATCCGAACTGTAATCACTCCCTTCTCCTTTTACGGTTTCAACTAAATTTGTGATTCTACTTTGTTGTGTCTGCAGCCAGGAATCCATATAACTGATCTTCCTTCTAGGATATCGAGGTTTATTTGTTTCTTCCTCCTTCTCAGACAAAATTCCTTGATCTGAGTGTGATTCGGTTAACTTAGGATGCGATTTAATATCACTCGTTTCCTCTAACTTACCCACGTTTTCACTTTTCCGTTGAAACGATTTTGCAGGCTCCGATCCACGACGTTTCTCCAAATTTTGCTCCCTTTCTGATTCTTTCTCCTTGAATTGCTTCAGCATTTTACTAAAATAATTCGACTGATCCACTAGTTCTTGTCTTGACTTCAAACCTTTCTCTGTGCCTTTAGAAACATCCATGACCGAATCACTAGCATCAGCTGTTGTCCTACGAGAAAACCTACTTCCTTCTACGGATCTTTTCCCTTCTGATGAGCCTTGTTTATTTACAAGTTCATTTTCGTTATTAAAACTCACTGATTTTTTGATCTGGTCATCGAGAGTCCCGGTAGATCGTACGTTTTGCCTTCGTGAGCGAACCCTAACACTTGAATAGTTCAACGAATTTCTCGATTGCTCTTGACGCCTTCCTGGCCTGTTAGCTAAATCGGTATTGTTTTTACAATTTAGATGCCTATTATCCATCGGATTTTGACTCTTATCCATTATGTCATGTCTTGATTCATCCACGACTCGAGCAATCCTTTTATCGTCAGTGTTTGAAAACGGTTTAGCAGTAAAAATCTGGTTTGTCTTCTTCGGGCCTGATCTTGGCCCTGAGCATGATACCCCCTCCGTGGCGCCGTTTTCTGAATGAGAGTCAGTTCGTAGGTTCAAATCCTTGTGTAAATGTGAGGAATGAGGCTGTTGATATTGATTAGCTAAAATATGAGAATCCACTGTTTTCCTGTCGTCACTAAAGACAGCATAAAAATTGCCTGTTGGTGCCCGTGACACCTTGGTTTTCAACATCCCAGACGCAGGCGATTGTGTCTGTTGATCGTCTGGTAACACAGCCTGGAGTTTAAGTCCGTTTTCCTTATTCACACCAGCGTAACTTCGTACCG
Organism: Carybdea cf. marsupialis auct. non (Linnaeus, 1758); assembly: GCA_010016065.2. Taxonomy (NCBI): domain Eukaryota; kingdom Metazoa; phylum Cnidaria; class Cubozoa; order Carybdeida; family Carybdeidae; genus Carybdea; species Carybdea cf. marsupialis auct. non (Linnaeus, 1758). The sequence goes on along the minus strand of JAAAKL020010770.1, from coordinate 3,918 downwards.
TAACTGGTACTATCGACCTTCCATAGTCACTTGAATTATCGATGACACGTTCCTCCTTACAATTCACACTCGATCGCAAATAATTCCTTTGGAGTGTTTCCCACTGTAGTTGGCTGGCCATGTCTGTCAACCGTGTCCAAATCTCCTAGCAATTCAAAACTAAATTCATCAGCTAAATTCCATTCAATTTAAAGTCTATGATCCATTCACGAGTGTTGTTCGATCTGCCTGAAAACGTTGATAAATTCTACACTTAGATAAAGTTTTAAATGGTAAACGATTGAAGCCGGACCTGTTTCTAGGTGTCCATGTGAGGTTTTGACCAAGTTATCCTCAGTTGTAAATAAGGACAGATTGTGAAATTCGATCACGGGGGGTTAAAACATGAAATATGATGTTTGATTCAATACGTAAAACCTTTTTATGGATTCAGTCACCGTCTAATAATTCAAGCTATGGTAAAATAGCTTCCTTTCCTTTAAGTTTTTAGTTTTTGAGACAAAGAAGATCGTTTGCTTCGAAAGTGCACCGTAATGCACAAAGGCGGAGCAATATCGATCTGGGGGAGGTTTTCCCACACTTTTCAATGACACCATAATCCACGTCTGTTCGAAAATAATAGTACACTGAAGATGAGAATTGGTTTGTTTTACTTGAAATAAGATATGGACCTGGCTCTACTCATTAAAACTTTTGTTTGTATCAAATAAAGTCTGAGGTATGCTTTGGATACCACTTGGCAGAATATTTGGACGGGGAATGATGCCCTTTCAGCAAGGGCGTTACGGTATTATTTTCTCATTCAGTTAATATCTATTTTGAAACGGTCGTGAATGCTAAAGAAACAACTAAACAGCCTACTGTTACTGAAATTGGTCCGCTTTTACTAGCGAAACGTGGCAAATATTCATAGATTTAAACCCTTCTCTGCTGTTGGAGAAAAGGCAGTTGGGGCGTCAGGTATCCAAGTGTACGCCACTTGTAGGATGGGATTTATGAATCCTAACCAGCAGGCCCGTAGCTGGGGGGCACGTTGGCACGGGGGGCATTGCTCCACCAACGGTAAGGTTTGTAGGGGTATTTCCCCCTCGAGGAAAAATCCGAGTTGGTATTTTGTTAAAGTCAGTGCCAGATTGTTATTCGACATCCGGTAATCGATTTTAAATCGACTCTGTATTCGATTACAGATGTATTTGCCTGTTACCTGCCTCGGGACCCCCCCCCCTACAATATGCTGCCAACTATGGGCCAGCTAGCCAGTTGTTCCAGTATGGAGCGATTCCTTAAAAGAGGGGAAATTTCCGTTTCTCTAGGGAGGAATGCAAGGTTAGTAGTTGAGGTTGAAAGATATTCGTTTATAACAGTAATCGACGACCTCTTGTTGTCGAGACCTGCTTTCATCTACCAATAGTTTTCCTGTAACATCGCTTTTGTCATTGGTTTTTAAGTATAACAGCCCGTTTACACGGTTAAAAAGTTTTAATGTGAGTAAGTTTTGGGTTTTGTCAGTGATATGGTCACAACTTAGAGAAGGCTACGAAGAATCTAAAGATCCAGCTTACCGTGTAACAGACATTAGAGGGGTATGCCTCTTCAAACTCTTTGATGTTATCCCTGGGGGGTTTCGCACACTATCTAGGTATTTTTATTAAATCTGTCAAATTGTCTCGTAACCATCGTAAATATTGTTGTAGTGGTAGATTTAATTTTGTTCTTTATCGCATACAAAACTTTCGTTTTATCAATTTGATCCTCCATTTTTGTGAAGATGGCCAATAAGTGCATACATCATCATCATCATAACGTTCCATAGCCAAGCGGCCGTAGGTGCACTTTGACTGAATTTATCAAATCTTCCATCTTTATCGGTCAGCAGCATTTCTTGTTGCTTTTTGAACTGACATATTTGTCTATGTTCCAATATTTAATAGCCAACATACTCTGGGTCTTCCTCTTCCTCTCTTCCCAGGAACTCTTCCGTGCATGATAGTGTTTGCTAAATTTAGTTGTTCATTATGTCGTGTGACGTGTCCAAAGAAGCACTGAAGCTTTCTTCTTTCAGTTGTTGATAGAACAGTTCACGGTTTCCAGCTTTTTGCACAACATCATCTTTAACGCTTTCATTTGTTCTATGAACTGTATACGGTATCTGCAGAAGTTTTCTAAAACACACTTCATTTTGAACGTGCATACATACGCACATATAAATAAATAAGTGTATCAAATATTATTGGATAGATATATGCAGAGATTTTATAACGTGTTTCATAATCTCTGATATAAGTCCCTTTGATCCCTTTCTAAATTTGCTTACAGGTTGAAAACGATGATATTCAGACTTCAGTATAGAGGGGAATTTTATTGTAACAGCGAACGGAAGCGGGACGTCCACTGCCTGATGTAGGGGGCGGCCGACCAAGTTATGGAACAGGGTGCCGTGACGCTTTTTGATCCTACTTTTCAATGCTGGGGCGAGGGTGTATATGTGATCATTACAAATTTGTGGGAACAAGGTGGAAGTTTCACGCTAGATTTACACTAGAAAGTACAGTTGCTTGCAGAAGGTCAACAGTACGATCACGCCAAAATTGCTGTTCTGAATCATAACTGGAGCCTAGGCCTCTTTGTAAGCCAATCATCAGACACGTCGCCATGTGCTTTCGATGCTGATTGTTCCCTAATTGTGAGTTGGGAGAAGGTGTTACCAAGTGTGGGTCGATACGATTGATGACAAACTAACAAAATAAAAGATATCTTGAAGTTTGATTATCAGTATATTACGATTGGAAAAAAACAGAAAATAAATGGAAAAATCATAAAGTCAGATCAACAAAAAACCCAATAAGATATAAAGAAATCAGGTAGAAAATTTTTGAAAACATCAAACATTACTTACTACTTTTCCAGGAATGATTGGTTTACCCGGCATTAGAACATTTGTCAAACAGGATCCATACTTTAGACCCACCTGCATCTTCCTGACCTACATGAAAGAAACCTATAAACTTATTACAATAGTATGGACAATACGTGTATGCAAGCCTTAGCTTTTCTTAGGGGGGGGGGGGTAAGGATAATATTTCGATGGGTAAAAACTGTCTCCTTCCAAAAATGCTTGATATTCTGGGGACATTTGGACAATGGGACAGTGGTGTAGCAAGGTCATCTTTATTGGGTATGCTGATTTATTTATGAGCATCTTTTAGGGCATGTTCCATGAAAAAGTTTACCGGTGTCTGGCACTCCCCCAGGGTAAAGTTTTACGAAACATGTAGAAGTCCATGTGGGAGATGGGTGCATTACAATTCATCGAAACAGAAATAAAATGATGGAAAATTCTTTTGTACTCCAACTCATTTCTAAATAAAGAGACAGACGTAAACCAGGGTATGCTATTTTACCTTGAAGTTCTCTCCTAGGGTATGTTTAGCATATGGTGCAAATGGAACATGATTCCACGGTATATCTAGCGATATCATAAATTAAATCAGTTGATTTTAGTAAAATGTAGATTTTGTGGCTGATAGGATTTGATTATTTTCAAGGAAAAAATCCGAACACCTGTTTCAACAGGAACGCTATAAAAATATCCCTAAAAGGGCTCCCCATACACCTTGCGAGGTCGAGGGGTAAACCACCACCATGAGGACTCGTACTCTTTCACCGGATATCTTATTTTTTCGATAGGAATTCATAAGGAATCGCATCAACTTCTCGACAATCTCGTAGGTGGTAAGTAGTTTACCCGCCGCATGAATTCCAATCTTGGTGTGACCCCCTTACCGGAAAATCCTGCGTATTTTTACTGATATTACGATATTGGCATCAACGAGACATTGCTGTAGACAGGTATTTTCTTTTAAACATATTAGCATTGCGACCCCTATGAGCAACCCTGTACGACATGAGGACCCCCTT
>JAAAKL020010769.1:0-14128 GCA_010016065.2 Carybdea cf. marsupialis auct. non (Linnaeus, 1758) | reverse complement strand
CTTTTCCATTTTGCTCGGTCGTTGACGTCCTCCATCTCCACACCAGTAACCACCATATCCTCCTTTACAGCATCTAATAATCTTCTTTTCGGCCTTCCCCTCCTTCTCCTCACTTTCGGTTCCATTCTTAATACTCTTTTCGCTATATAGGTTCTGTATGACGGATGATAATCCACTTAAGAACAGATGAAGTGCACTTTCATACCTCAGGTTAACCCAAAAAGATTTCTAAAAGTAGCACGAAGACACGTCGAGAACATTATCAGCACTTTAGGATGCTTTCACCTACTCACTCACTAATCCTCGAGCACCGTGCGTTGCGTAGAGCCAACTTGCAACACAACTGTTCGCCAGTTTCGCCAGTTTCGCCAGTTTCGCCAGTTTCGCCAGTTCGCCAGCTTTCACCCAAGTCAATCAAATGTAAAAGCCGTACAGCCAACTATCGCCTTCATATTCAAAACGAGGATAGTAAAAATAGCTTATGATGAACGACTTGATTAACTCTCCGGTCCGTAACAACTGAGTCGAAAGTAGGTTTGTTGTATTATAAAGTCGTGGATTGAATAATTTGGATTAGTTCTTGGATCGGTATCAAGAATAAAAAAGTAGAAACACAACTATTTTAGCAGCTAGGGTTTTCACTTTCTTGTAGGCAAGGGACTGAAAATTTCTTATCTGATGATGGAATGGGTCATCGTTACCGTGAAGGAAAAGTATAAATTGGAAGCCCGGAGCAAAAACGTGTGAAAGGTTCCTAAGTCAATACGATACGCTTTGTATGTTTCAAAGATAAAAACATGATTTAACTTACTTCAATCTCCTATTCATACCAAGAATATAAATACGTAATAGTCATAAAATATTTAATAAACTTCTTCTTATGAGAATATATACCAATGTGTCCCCGGATCTATTGGCATCAATGCGGTATTAAATCACATTTCTCTTGAAAGCATACGAATCAACTGATTGCTATTGTCTGCCTGAGTACTGATTATGGAAATGACATTGATAAAATTTTACAGCAAGACGTAAAATGAACAGTAATAAACATCAAATGTCATGTCAAATGCCTATTTAACTAATTTTATATATAAACTGCGATAAAATGACATTAAAATCTATATAAAATGCCTAGAGGCTAGGTACAAAGCTTTAATTCAGCTTACTTACTTCTTACTTCGGCCGAGTTTTTACTAGCTCTGCACATCTTCTCCAACTCTCTCTGTCCATCATAGCCGTTAAACAAACTTTTTCATGTGCACAAATGTAGGAACCGTTACGTTAAGATTTATTCTATTAATCTAAACAATGGAATTTTTCGAATCTTTCCTTAGTAATACAAAAAACAAAGAAAATAATTGTACTGGAATTCCTATGTTAAAGATAGTATTGCATAGAGTCTGGTACCTAACTACTAGTAAAAATCGTAGAAATCTAGTTGGAAGAAATGTTTGGCATAGGTTTTCGACGAGCGTGTGTTCTTCTCAAAGTGTTAGTTGACTTACAGCAGTGTATGGAGGGATTGGAATTCCCGGCTATACGGCAATGGACGGTTCTAGCCTCTAGGCATTTTAAAACTTATATATATACATATATGAATAACTAGTAACGATAAGAAGATGATTGGGACAAAGAGACTTAAACAGACAGGAAGGTTCACCACAACAGTCTCGATATAGTAATTAACGAGCGAAAGGAGGGCAAATGGACCCTTGTCGATATAGCTATTATAATGGTCCACCGAATGGTAATAAAGGAAAGGGAAAAGAAGGAGGACCATAGTGAGTTAGCGGCAGAATAGAGAAGAATGTATTTGGTGAAGACAGAAATGGGGCCTATAATTATTGGTGCAATGGGAACGGTACGGAAGGATTTAAGTAAGTCTTTTAGTCAGCTAGAAATTGTGAATGTTACTAGGAGTATACAAACCGCGGCTCTGTTAGGCACGACAGCCATCCTGCAAAGAATCTTTAAGGCACGGGTCAGTGCTTGAGGCTCAGAAAACATCACAGAAAGATCTGGAGACGTTTACAACTTATATTAACAAAAAAATATTTAAAACTGCACGAAATAGCAAAAACATTTTAGTACTGAAAAGCTCTTTTTATCTGACACTCCTCAGAGTACAAAATCGTCAGAATTGCGATAGTAAGAAATCAATAAAACTTATACCAAGCTGTGTTTTGAAAGTAGCCGATCAGAGGTCTGACTGCTAGATTGGTTTTGTTTTGACCTATCAGTGTATGTGGAACTAAATAGTAAGCCGAAAAGGCCCAATGAAAAGGCAAACTCTTTTTGTCTGCAAAGCAACGGTTTTGTTGCTTTGATATGGCTCTGCCTATTTTGTATATAATGTTAAAATGTTTTCACTATTTCGTGCAGTTTTAAATATTTTGTACCACCAAAAAACTATATAAAATGTATTTGAAACATTTTATATGCTAAATCATTTTCTGACATGAAGTTTTTACCCCTAGATATCTTCGTCTGAGTATCCCCTATACGGTATGTTATAATCATTATTATGATCAAGACCGTTGACGTATAAATTACTAAATGAACGCCACGTATCCTACACTGAATCGAAATGTTTGTCTGAGAGACGTGTGATGTATACGCTGAGCTGGCTAGTTCATTTTTCATATCATTCGTAGTGGACGGGCGGAATGGTGGCCATGTCGAGAAGTATGTCACCGGTCAGATCTTGATTCGACAGCCAAGTTCCTATACCACTGGTCACCCTTGGGGTGTTTCACATCTGTACATAAAAATTGTTTTTGAAAAGATGATTGTCCATTAAAATATTTCCTTGATAACAAAAACCAATAGAGCCTGACGTGAGTTTAGGTTTCTTACCTTATAGAAAATATATCCATCGCGAAGCCATTATTTCTCTTCTTTTAAACATTCCCAGCACCATTAAAAACTTCCATTACTTGATTGATACGTTTTTATAAACCAATATGCAGACATTCTTACCAAAATATAAAGAAGACATGTTAACATTTAACAGACAGAGTATATGACACAAAACTTAGATTCGACAGCCACGTTCCTATACCATTGTTCTCCTTGGGATGACGAAACCTTGACGAAACCTTGACAAAACCTTGACGAAACCTTGACAAAACTTTGACGAAACCTTGACGAAACCTTGACAAAACTTTGACGAAACCTTGACGAAACCTTGACAAAACCTTGACGAAACCTTGACAAAACCTTGACAAAACCTTGACGAAACCTTGACGAAACCTTGACAAAACCTTGACGAAACCTTGGCAAAACCTTGACGAAACCTTGGTGAAACCTTGACAAAACTTTGACGAAACCTTGACGAAACTTTGACGAAACCTTGACGAAAGCTTGACGAAACCTCGACGGAACCTTGACAAAACCTTGACAAAACCTTGACGAACCCTCGACCGTTACGCTTAAGAGCAAGATGATAACCAGTTGCCATTCGAGGAGATTCTTGAAGGTATTCAGCTCAAAGATAGCATGCCATATAGACACATGCTTTCAAAGGGTATAACGACGACCATACCTTTGGCCTCTGTTTGTCAAGAGTATGCTCAAATCTTACAATAATAGCAGAAAAGTAATCATAGATAGCTCAAGAAAAGTGAAAAGTTACGTAAACGCATTGTCCCACCAATAATAATTAACGGGGAGAAACAATAACATTCGCAAAGCTAACCGAATTTAGTTTAAACAGAAAACTGGTCATATGTCTCTGGCTGAAAAAATTTCCAATATAACCGTGTCCAAAACTTACCTTTTTACTTACGTACTTAATAAAGCCAGAAGAAATAGATTACCTCCAACAAAGTTTTGATTTTGTTTCATATGAGAACGAAAGGCGACAAAGTATAATACGCCAAAAATGCATTGCATATTTCAGACAACATTTCATTTACTTCTCATCTATAATAAAATCAAACTACACAAAATATAATAATTAAAAATCTAAATATAATAAATAAGTAAAATAATTTTAATATTAATAGAACAAAAAAGTACATGAATAGATAAAAGGGATTATAGATGTATGCACTGCATATATGTATTAAAAACAAGGCGGTAAAATAAGTTTATTTCCTCCCATACTTTCCCTTTGATTTTTGTTCATGATCGATTTATCTTCTTATTTATCTTTGTATGATCATCATATTTTTCTAATATTCTCTAATCCACTCCCCCTTTTGCGCTTGTAATATATGGCCATCAATATTATTGCCATACCCCTACCTAGCTTTGTTAGATGCTCGTTCCCAGGTTTATCAGCTAGGCCTCAATAGTTGGAAACCCTGGTACAGCTCGCGGTTCAACTACAACATCATACTTCGAGCTCTTGCGTTGATAGTGATATTTTCAATAGACTTGAGGAGGGCAGAAATAATAGAAACGTTGTCTGAAATATAGTTTCCTTTATGGAGTATTATTGATTATTGCTTGTCAGTGTATTTATAAGATTTAGGAACGAAAACAGTTGTTCATGGATACACATCTTTCTTTCATTTAAATAATACTCTTACCTCGTCTACTCGCCATATAATTGCTTCCCTGATTTCGTTCTAATTCTTTCTTCCTTTACTGTATCTGTTGTTTACTTTTCTCTTTTCTCATATTTATGAGTGAAATCTCCTCCCATTCACAGTAAGGCGTCCGCCATAAATCATGGACTTCGGTCTTATTCATCACAAAAAGGTGAAGGCATTCTTCCTTGTCTTTTTTCCAGTTTGTTCCGAGAAAATGATCTTGCAGTACTTAAAACAAACCAATAAAATAGCAACTTCTTTACGATTAAGAGTACCAGTTAAAAGCTATAGATAATATATCTTTTAATTTGGCAAAGGAAAAATATAATGTCGCTATTCACATACAATCTAAGAGGTAGAAGGAAATCACTGGGGAAAGACAGTGTATTTCATAGTTATAGAAAGTTGATCACGGTATACGTTATCTATTGCAGACAATCGGATTTCATTAATCCAAATTTTAGCCATCTTTGTTGTTCGCCCTAAAAAATCTGATGAAAAACTTCTGACGCCTCCCTCTCCCTGTTGTACGATCACTTATTCTTTCTTAACAACCCTTCTTTACTTTTTGCTTTCGCTATCACTTACGTCCATTGGAAGACAAAACTTCTCAATCTTTTTGCTAAGGCTACGTCAGATTTTGATATTAAAAACAGGGGCAATGCTATGGTGCCACCGCATTTTATGACTATCTGTGAATCATAACTATACTCCAGAAACTCTCTCTTATGTACTTCCTGATAACTAATCGTATTGAAATTAACCACTAGCTTTGTTGAGAATCGTCACGAGTACGAAATATCATTAACTTCTAACGATGGGGTAAATTGGGGTAGCACTGGGGCACAATTAGCAGTGGTACTCTCAAAATCATCCAATGCAACAAGATTCGTTGTGTTGTGTTCAGATATCAACTAATTACATGACTGCTGAGTCTTACCATTAACAGTTGCGGAAACGTTCGTTATCTTACCGGGATTTGCTAATGTCACCGAGCCTGCTTTATCGAAAAAGGCACCTATCTCTCATTCTTCTTCTAGTTAGTTTAATACCATCCGTGATAACTCGTTGTCGACATTTTCACATTCGGCAAACGTAGATTTCAGAAGTAGTAATAAGTCTTTGACATGTGAAACGTCCAGTTCACTTGGCGACGGCGAGTCAGTAGCGACTTTTGCTTCGGTATAAGTTTACGTGTGTTGTAGTTTTCTCCTTTCCAACTTGTAATTTAGGCATGACTGCGGAAAAAGCAACGTAATTTTAAGCTTCTATAAATGCTTGTTACGTCCCCAATTTGTGGAGAAAGTTTCGAGAAAATGCGCCCGAGATTGTGAAAATCATAACTCTATTACTCTTAAGTGCGTGTGCAGTCACGAGTAAGAAAATACTAAACTTACAATTTTAACGCTAACAAGAAGTAGACATCAGAGGGCCTGGTGACGATTCTTCACATGCTTCTTACAGAATTTACGTGTCGGTTCTTTCTAAATGGAGGTATTTGATAAGTAGGTATTGTGTATTGATGGTTGTAGCTAGGCCTCTAAAAACGTAACGATATTTTGTAATATATTTTTAGTTCTATCTGGCGCATAAGAAACTACTGCGCTACTTCTATGCACCAGTTTTGGTTAGATTGATTTAATTAAAGTCATCTGATTTTCATTATTTTCCCCTGAAAGCCTTTCTTATTAGCTTTATTTGGATGATAGGAAAGTAATTTTTAAAGTAGATATTTGAAGTACAGTCTAATTACTCTACAGATAGATTTTCATAGTCTAGTAGTATTGCTTGTCCTTGCAAAGAAATATTTCACTGACAACGTTGCTACACATTTTGCAAGACACTGTAGCTTCACACCATTCGGAGCGAATCATTGACGGTGACAGGTCTATCACAAGATAAAAATCTTTTATATAAACAGCAGTTTACTGTTCACTGTCTCCAAACAGAGGACATTCTGCGACCGGTATCTGGCAACTTTCTGATTTCATTTCTGATGAAATACGAGAATGTTCTGAAATCAATATTCTTAGTTTAATCAAAACGTCGATACCACCATCGTTGATGCTTGATGTGCTAACCTATTAAGGAACAGTTGCAAATTTAGAGCAAAATGAGGTACAGGGAGCAGACGTTTTAGACGTGCCCTCACTATTGCTTTTTTATAGCTCAGTGTTGCTTTTAAACGCTGAAAGAGGAGAGGAGCGGTTTCCTAGCTCGACCATGCTTATCTCCATCCTGCTAGTGGTTGGTGAGGCAAACGATGTTAAAATTGTAGAAAAAAGAAAGTTTTCCTTCCAGAAGCTGTCCCTTGAAAGTATTGAAGGGAAGTCTAGGGATTACAAATGCGCAAGAACAGTTTCAATCAGGCCATAATAATTGTTTCTATTTGAGAACGTATGCGATGAAAATGGGCTTGTTTTATGTAATACGTAAGAAATCTAGTTTTATCCAAGGATTTTCAGACACGGCTTTGGCTATCCTACCTCGCACTTTCAAGCCCTCCCTCAAAATGAGAAGCCATGTCGGCTTCTTCTCTTAAAACTACAATTCTTCAAATGTGTTCAAGTGCCAGAAATTTCTTACTGATAAAGATTTTATTCATAACTGTTGCTATAAGCAACTACTGACGTTTAACAAGGAAAATTTCACTCTTTTATCATTTCAAGTAATTTTGTGGTAAGACCATACACTACGATGTTGTTATCCTTTCATGCATAATTCATAAGAGCATTCATTTTCACGATCGGTTTTCAAGTAACTTTGCTAAGCTCAAGTCACTTGAATTCATACAAAGCAATTAATGGGAAATTTCTTCATTTTTTAGGATGCAGAGTCAAAACTTCATGTGGAGAGGCATTGAATTGAACGACACACAATGAGTTGCTTTGATCCATTGTGGGAAATACTTCCAATGGACCCAAGAGGCTTCTTTTTATAGGATTTCGTCATAACTGCGACTACAAGTCTTGACCATAATTGAATATCACGGTATATTGGATTAGGTTCAATAAGAACTCTCGAACATTGTAACGATGAGAGGATGAACTCAAAGCAGGCTATGGAAGGGAAGAAGTCAGAAAGTTATCATGTAGAAAGTATGGCCGGAAAAAGCGAGATGGATGATCCTCCCCGGGTTTTTAAAGCGCGTCGTGCTCCCAACATCCCAGTGAAAGGAGACAATGACGAGTCGAACCCAGTGCATAATGGCGAAGTAACTGCCGATGCTTCTGATGCAAAAGAGCATCGCAAAGCTGCGAGGGCAAAATCCGTTTCTAAGGAAAGAGCCGAACGAGCACATAAAATTGAGCCACCACCGCGTCACTCCCGGAAACCGAATCCCAAATTGCGGATGCTTGCGGCTGATGTCGAGACCACTTCTGAGTCAGAAGCTCAGGTACAAGCCCGTTTTGACAAAGAAGTACTTCATAAAAAACTGCGCAATCGTAGTAGATCCAGTACTAGCGACGAATCCGATGGAAGTACAGCTAATGAAAGGGAGTACCATTATCGCAAGGAAAAAAAGTCTCGCGAGGTTCCACAGGGAAAATCAGCACCAGGGAGTCATCAAATGCCCCTGAGTCTTTCTAATAAACTTTTAGAGCGTTCTAAGAAGTCTCTTATGAATAAAGTGATACACGAATTTGAAGAAACAGCTAAGCAAGAGGCGCTTGAGAAGTCCAGTAAAACTGGCATAAACCGACATCCTCCTAAAAGAAGGCAAAAGAGAGGGAAGAGAAAACGAGGGCCACCAATTGACGCCTCTGTTATTATAACAAATAAGCCAGTAGCTCCTTCCCCAAAGACATCACGTGTAACAACAGCATCCGGATACAAGACCGGAGGCGGTGGGACCACAAAAGAAATTCCAGTAACTAGGATTGACGAAAGCGAACAATCATACACTAAACTAAACGGTGTGATTGCACCAAATGGTCCAACTGATAAATTAGTAGACGATGATACTAATGCAAAATCATCCGAAGCGAGGACAAGCACTACCAGCAACGATGAGACTGGATCGTCTCCAGTTAAAAGTGATGTAAAGAAACCTGCACTTCAAGAACTAGGAAATGACTTACACTTACTGCTAGAAGAGCACAAACAAATACGAGATCGACTTCAATCTTGCTTAGAAAGTACACAGGAGACAAAACCTGCCGAAACCACGCACCGACTCAAAGTAGAGGCTCCCAGCATTTCAACCCAAAAGGTAGTAGAAGGGGCAAACAAGCACTCAATTTCTCCAAGGAGTTCTGAAGATCATGAAAATCATCGTCAACCCCATTCTAGCATAGACCCTACAGCTAGGAAATCACGGAGTCACGGAGGACATTTAAAAGCGGCCAAAGAAAACCCTAATCTTTTATATCGTACAGATGGCCGTCCAAGACAGGAAAACAGGAAAACTGGAATGTCGGCTAATCAAAGCAAAAACTATGTTACCGATCCAAAAAATGATTTACTTCACCGGTTTTATGTTGATACTGCTGTCGGACACGCCATGAATTCTCCTACTCGAGAAATCCGACCCTACGTTGATGGTAAGAGGACAGTGCATGAGGTATTTTCTCAAAGAAAAATCTCAAGCAGTAGCAGGGAAGACAGATTTTCTTCTCCCAATCGATCTATGGCAACAAAACAATATCGGCAACGAAAATCGCGAGAGATTTCACCCACAAACATACCCGGTTCTAACTCAGAAAAAGAAAGCACCGGAGAACCTAGGCCTAAAACTGATAGTAACAGCCTACCCCTGAGCTCTAAACATCTCGGACGATTAAATAGTACAGCATATGAGCTAGCAACTGCATTAGACAGTCCCCCTGGCTCTGATCAGAACTCCAAACCCTCAACTAACACTAGTTTTTTTCATGCCGAAGGCCAAAGTATGAAATCATACATTGAAAGGACTGTGGCAGAGAGCAGCGTATTTAAATCCTTAAGCTGGTGTCCGACTTGGATTTATGTTGTTTTCTATTTTGTTTTATGGACTTTTATTGTAAAACTGATGGATGGAATAGAAAATAACGGACCTACTAAGTGTACGACCAGTGAAGAAATTCGACAATGGAGCTGCATTTTAGGTGTTACTCTGATGTATGGTGCCACGGAAATATACTTTGAAGGAAAAACAGTTGGACAAGGAATTTTCTGTATGTTTTTCATGGCAGTGCTCGTTTTGATATCTCACTCGCAGCCGTTATCGTGCAGACTTTTAGATTCAAATTTAACGCTCATAAGTTATATACAAGCGGGACACAATTTCTTACTGGCTCTCTTAATAGCCATATACCGCGTCTACAGCTTACGACGTGTAAAGCGGAGACGCAAAAAGATTCTGGAATCGATTGATACAGAGGGAACGGTGGATTCCATTTTGAAAACCGAGGATGAGGACAGCAGTCTCTTCACATTCAAAGATATAACGTAACAATAACCACAATGAACAAGAATGTATAAGAGTTATTTTCTAAACCAGTGGTTCTTAATCTTGTTCAGACGTAGAGAAAATGGGCTCTTCTTCGTCTTTGAAATCTGCATAATGCAGGTTCAACAGTTATGATAACCCGTGTCGAGCCATCAACTGAACTGCACAAAGCCCCCGTCCTTCACATAAAGCACTCGTTCCCTTACTTCTTTTACATTCCCTAATGTCTGAGGCTCTAAGCACCTCAATGTCCCTCTTTTTGAGCATTTCCTTCAAAACACTTTTCTCTCTATTGACTTTGGCTATAACCAACTTCTCCATTGCTCACCGTATCAACCCAGTTGATTATCGATATCCTCCAGGACCACAGAGCAGCTGCCTGAAAGCTCTCCGTTTCCCTTTTGTTAATGTCCATGCCACGCAACAACAGAGTATTACACTCCGTAAGAGACATTTCAGCATTTCTTCCTTCATGCTCAAATCCAACCCCTTCGTAAATTGTTCTTTCTTATGATCGAATTCCTTCTTTTATATGGCAATGCTTGATGAGATCTCCCTCCGGCATCTCTGATCTTTTCAGTCAATGCTTCCGAGGTATTCAAATTGTCTCCATAGATTTCCACATTTAACTCTTATCTTTCTTTGCCTATTATCATGGTCTTGGTCCTTCTTACGTTGACCTTCATTCTACATCTTTTAGTTTCTTCGTTTAGTAATGTCATAATTGAATACCTTCTCTCCACTTTGCTATCATTGTCTGGTCATCACCAAATCTCTCTGCCTGATGTAGTCTATATCTAACCTTAACATCATCCTCAAGAAAGTCGTGCGTTTCTTTCACCACTTCTATGGCATGTGAATTCAACTGGTATGGCAGGATGGGATACCCTCAGCGCATACCTTGCCCTATTATTCCTTGCTCTGTCGTTTCTTCTGCTACTCTTGTACTGACTCTCTCAATCGTATATAATTGCAACATCAATCTTCTGTATCATTTTTACTATCCTCTGTAAAATTTTGAGGACTCCTTCCATTGACCCTTATTTACATTTTACCGTAATATAGGGAGCGGGGTAACAAATTCTAGGAACCTTTCTTACAGGTCCCACTGTAAGAACCACTGGTCTATATGGATATGTGAAAGGAACTTTGTTTGATATGAGATAAGCGCCCGAAATTGATTCGTTTTAGTTAAAGTTGCATGATGAACCTACCTGGAACCCTCATGTACACTACGCACATCTGTAAAAGGTGTTACAGCTCGATCAACAAGAGCAACAAGTACCTTGTATGGATTTAAGATTTTTATTAGTTAAACAGAATTGAAGTAACGGTTATGGTGCGCCCCACGTTTGAGGTCAGTAAAGGAAATAAGCACCTCCCTTAAATATGATCCCCCCTCTAGGTTTCTAATAGAGCGATTATTTGTTGATTGTAAAAAATTGGGAGCAGTTTATTATTTTTGGTTGTCTTTCCAAACAACTAAAAGGTACCAGTGATTTAATATTTTCCATACGCACTTTCTTCTGATTATTGTTCCCCTCAAAAACTCAACCCTGAAACAGCCGATCACATTCAAATACGCTTTTTTGTTCCTAATTTAGCTGAAAACCTTTTAGGGCCTGAGGCAGGGATGTAGCTTGGTGCTCATAAATAAGGTGTAGGAGGGGAAGGCGTAGAAAAGCCTGACCTTACGTTTTATACAGAACACCAAAGCTCCTTGGTCTTCACCCTCATCGTGGGCACAAAGTAAGCTTGGACAACTGATCGGTTGAAAGTGTTCCCTTGTACTTTCTATAACTACAGACCTGGTTGAAATAGGATTATTGGAAAAATTATTGAATAGGTTTCATCGTAAGTTATGCCCATCATATCTTTATTTCTATCCTATGATGTCACATGCCATGTTGCATCCTGAGAGCAAAGTAAATCTGCTTCATAGTATTAGAGTATTGATTAGAACCAAGTAAGACTTTTGCGTCGTTGCCATGTCTGTGATAGTGTTTGATACTTTTTTCTGAGGTAAAAAGTCATTGAGTTTGTTAACTTCGTCTTAGATGGGCTAGTTGTTTGTTTCAGGGTTGTGTTCAGCTGGCTTGCACCCATCCATACATGTTGTTGGCCTCCGTACCCGCTATTGTTTAGGATACAGGTTAAGTTTAAAGCAATCGTAATATTATATCACTGCCATTAAATTCAAATAGAGAAGAGTCACAGCAACTTCAGTGTGAGGGAAAACACTCTCATCGCCTTAGATCACTAGAAGCCAATGGAGTTCAGAGAGGTGTCACGTGTCCTGAATTAGCTGCAATACTTACCGATAAACCTTAAATCAATGTCAATTCTATCAATATGATCTTTGCATCAGTACATTAGTACATTGAGATGAATATTATCTGTCCTCTCACCCAGTGAGGTAATGTAATGCTACAGCAATATGTTCAATAACGATTCTGATAATTGTAAACACTCCCTGATGAGACCGAGATAATCAAACAAACTGATACAGTTCAATGCTAACATTATCTTATCCGAAAGAGAAGCAAGACATTTCCGTGGTTAAGTCATTACACATATGTACGCTACGCCGATGCTGCTTATCTCCAAAACCCGAGCCAACATAATATATGTGATCATCATCTAAGCAAGTCGAGACGTGGGCGACTCCTGCTGAATTCCCAAAAGAATTTCTCTAATTATCTCTGATTTTTATCCTTTCATGACCGTATAGATGCAAATTTAGCTCTCAACTCTTAGTAGTGATAACCGACTCTTGTAGACGCTTTATCACGCCAATCATTGATGTTCACGAACTTTAAACCAGGCAAGAGGAGCTTCATTTTCGTTAAATAGTTTCTCGACGGAGTTCTTTTTGATACCTAAGTGAAAGGGTTCTTAATACCACATGGATGGACTACGTAGTAGTAACGTTCTCGATCTCCGAGAAAACAATATACATAAAGTAAATCAAATATTGCCGTATAATGATGTTTGTCCATTGCGTAGAGTTGGGTAAAATACCAATAATTGCTTTTCAATAAATGTTTAAGTAAGATTAAAAAAAACAACCAATTGAAGAAGATGACCCTTTTGTTAAACTGCACTGGATAAGAATCTTTGAGGTGGGGTATAGAGAGTAATCTACTTTTGGTACCCTGTAACGTGTACATAAAATACAAAAATTAAACACATTGCGGAGGAAATTGTTATGTCCCTTTTCAACATGTACGAGAAAACATCTTTTACCAATCCTCCTGAAAGAGATACATAAGTGCCTTGTGAGAATGCGCGTGATGAATTTTTCACTCTCCCTCATACATGAAAGTGCCTTGTGAGCATGCGCGTGATGAGTTTTTCACTCTCCCTCATACATGAATAGGAATTTTATAAAATATGCATTTGATGAGTCGTTTTGCAATGAATTATTGTAGAAATCACGTGACAACATCTAAAGGTGTATGATTTAGAATCGTAAATGTTTGACTCAGCAAAATTTGTGTATAGCATACTAATCATTTATTAGCCTTTTAGTTTTTATATTCAAGTATTTAGAGCTGAACATCTGTCATGCTGTTCAGGTTTTATACTGGACATAAATTATCGAGGAAGTTACCTCAAGTGTGTAAGCAGAAACACAGGTAGTCTTTGTAAATATTTCATATCATGTATACACGGGGAAAATACAGTAATGGTTGGAGTAAACATAGTAGTGAAGTCAATGTAAATAACCATGCATTGTATGTATGATACGGATGGCAGTACGTAAATAGAAAGGGAATGTAAATATTATCAATAATTTATTGATGATGTCAAAAACACCTGATTTCTAAGTGAGTAATATATCGATATTTATTATTTGAATCCTTTAATGTTGCTGTTGTAGTTACGAAGCGGCTTTAGAACAGTCGATTTCTAATTATATTTGAAAAAAAAAATATAAAAATTTTCGACTTGTTTCATCGTTAGAATAAAGTTCGTTAGTCTTTAGGGCTACCTTCATGCTATTTACAATACACCCATGTTTGAAAATGCTACCAGGATATGCTGTTTATATTTTTTCATATCTTCAATAAAACGCAAGTTGACATCCGGTGGATTTGCGAACTGGAGAAATGGAGACGATAGAACATCGTCAGTTCTTCAAGCAAGCGTATTT
>JAAAKL020010768.1:0-14129 GCA_010016065.2 Carybdea cf. marsupialis auct. non (Linnaeus, 1758) | reverse complement strand
TTTGCAATCATATCAGTTTTTCAAAACGTAAATTTGCCTATTAGTACTTATTTTGTACTGAATTTGATGTGTGTATCTCACAGTTGCAATTCAAAGGGGGGCATGTACTTATTCCCAATGAAAATTTGGCTGGATTGAATAAGCAGCCCAGTCAAAATGGTTAGTTCTAACAATTTACAGGAAAATGGTTAGGAGTAGTGGCTTGAATTAGCTGATCAATGCAGGGGATATCAAAATATATATAGTGTTTAGAAGTGAGGAAGTTAGGCATGTTCAAATCTTATAGTTTAACTTACAGCAAGGTTCTGCTATAATTTATAGTACTTGATGTAACTGTACCAAGATTCAAGGTCTTTCTGCTGAGGTAAAGAACATTATACTTTAGCTCAAAGATGAGTAATTGAGTGTGGCCAAGATTTGACCAATGCATTTTATTCCCTCTCGTCTAAATTTTATCCTATTTTCTTGTTTCTATTTATCCCCTTATACTATAAATAGAAATTTATTGTGTGGGCCGTGTAAATATGAGCAGTCTGCTCAAGCAACAGTACAATAGCCTGATAAACTTAGCAGCTTGAACTAGTTGTTTTTCATATCTTTTAAATTCTTGTAAATGGATTCAGTTCAGCTGCTTGAAAGTTTTAATGTGTATGTAACTAAGATCTTACATGGGGTGCGACTTCGAAGAAGCTCAAGTCCTAATCTGGACCTCAGAGGTTCATAGCATGTCTCAAAATAGCAGCTGTTGATATCACAACACTGTCTGCAAACTCCCAGTCACATCTGGGACCCCAAGTGCCTCCACTAATCTTTTAGGAATTGTGCCAAGAGCTCCTGTGACCATAGGTGCAATCTTTGTCTTGACAGGAAAGCACCTCCTATCTTCTGCAGCAAATCACTCTTTTTTGCCACCATTGGGATGGCAAAGTCGACAATATACCACATGTTGTCAGATTTAATCTTCACCAATATATTAGGTTTGTTGTGTTCCACAGGGTGGTGCAGTAGTAACGGTGTGTCCCACGTGATAGTCACATTCCCATTCTCACTCTCCACTACACTCTTGGGAACATGCTTGTACCACTTGTCATCACATGACATGCCATACCCGCAACAAAAGCCAATGGATATGAGTGCCTGCTTTATTGTGCCTTTCAGTGAATTTGTTGTCAAAGAGTTTTGTAGTGTCCATGTGTCAGGATGTAAAAATGCATGATGTGTGGGCTCTCTATGATGCATTGTATGGGATCACTATGCCTACACATATTAAAACATGAACTCACATTTTGTGATCTTATGTAATCACACAAAGTATGTGTATCTATGAGTATGTATACATCTGTTATATTTATGTTGTATATGTGTGATCATATGTATTTCATCATGAAGTATAAAATCTGTTTTAAAGGTACGATGGATCAAACAAAACCATTATCATGATGTTCATTCACCATATAATTTGAAACTGGCTGCTGCAAACCAAGCAGGACAGATTATGATATGGGATGTCAAAGATGCAAAAGTTATATGTGACCTCTCAGAACCTGGAAAATCAGTTTGTGAAATGGAATGGGTTAAGCACTATGACTTTTGTCATGACATACTGATGGTTCTTCATGCACCTGGAACACTAGCACTTTGGAATGCAAGCACAGGTGTTCGTCTGTGGAAAAAGAACTTTCAGGATACCTTGCTAACTTTTGCATTGGATCCATTTGATGGAACAACATTAGCAGGTTTGCCTAGTAATCTGTAGTGGTATTTAAACTTTAAAGGCTAAAGTGGGGTTTAGGCAATTATGAACTGTTGATTCCTATGACCCCATTTTGAGTGTATGTGTGTCTGTTTGTGCTTGTGTAAGAAAATTTGTATAGAATGTGATATTACCATTACATTATTCTTTGTATTGACTCATTGAGAGTAGGTGTGTTAACTTGGTGCAAGAAAGTAAGATAAAAGATAAAATTGTGTACTGTGTGACTAATGCACCCAGCAACCTTGATTTTATTACAATCTTATTTCCATGTTGTTGTCATTTATTTCATGGGAAAATTTGTATAGACTGGTATTACAATTACTGTATTCTTTGTATTGACTCATTGAGAGCAGGTGTGTGAACTGTGTACAAGAAAGTAAGAGAAAAGATAAAAATTGTGTACTGTGTGACTAATGCACGTAGCAACCTTGATTTTATTACAATCTTATTTCCTTGTTGTTGTCATTTATTTGGGGGAGGGGCTAGGGCAAGGTAGGGAGGGGGGCTTGTCCTCTAGGAGCTACTGTGCTCTACCTGTGAAGTTTTGTGACTGAATTTTATATGCAAGGATGTTCTGGTTACACAGAGAAATATAACAGTGAGGGTAAATGATAATAGAACACACCAACTGAAAACGTAAGATCAACATCTTGCCTTGCCACTACCATTTATAAATTGTGTTAATTACCTGGAGGAAAATTACTAACGTGTACCACTAACCTCACATTCTGTAGGAAATAGTTTCAATTTAAATAAAACATCAGACTAGTTTGCTCGTTGGTTTAGATAGCCTAAGTTGTCTTTTTTTAAAGGCTCTTTATTTCCTGTTTTGATTTTATTTTTATTTGTTCTTATTTTCTATATTATCATAAGAGTGGATATTTTTGTATGAACTATGTAAATCAAATTTGCAAACAAGTCAACTATGTCTAATTTGAAAGGGGATGCAATGCCATTCAATCTGTACTCTTTTTTATTCATCTGTAGTGATGTCACAAGAATGGATAATGTTTTTGAGGGACTTTAGTGCGACTGCTCCACCATCTGATAAGGGGAGGAAGTTTTATATGACATCATCAGGTGTACCATACAGTAGTTCTTCTGGTTCATCAAAGGCACTGGGTAAAAGTGGTCAGTCAAAATCAGCTATTCAGAAAGTGAGGTCGTGGGCTGGTGATATGAGGGGAAGGTGAGAAGAGTAGTATTTTAAGGTATAAACTGTTTCTCTTTTAATATAATGGATACAATCAATCCTTAAAATGATATTCTCTTGCATTTTAGTAGACCCTCTTACTATGTCAATTCTCAATAGGCCTACTGAAGAACTGTAGGTGCTTTTTAAGTATTATTGTTTGTTTACCATCAAAGTTCTCCATTCCCCATAGATCAGTTAAGTTAGCACATTTCAACACAAACTGTAGTACTGGAGCATCATGCCAGTTTTTGTTGTAACGTTGTCTGGTAAAAATGGGCTTCATAATGTGAAATTTGAAAGCTCACAGCTTTTTGTTGAAATGGATGTCCAAAAAACATAAATACCTTTAGCTGTTGCAGAGACATAGGTTTAGGGGGCAGGGTAATTGAAGGGTCATAGATTTTCTGCCTTAATTGCAATTCGACTTGTTTATGTGGGACTCCTTAGAAAGTCATTGAATATTCTAGAACATCCTTGAAATTTCTAGTGTGTTCTGCAGAAATTTCTCGAAGGTTCAAGCAGATCATTTTAGAATGTTCTTGAAGGTTATAGAATGTTCTGGAAAGTTAAGCAATGCTGTAGAAGGATTCAGATTTAATAAGACTGATCTCAAAACAAATCAAATTAAGGATGCCCCATAGCACATACACATATAGAGTCAGTCAGGTCTCAGAGGCTGTGATGGACCATGAAGTCTTTTCACAAAAGAAACCCAATAATAAGGTGATTCACAGATGCTTTGTTTGTGAAAAGGTAAGAAACGTTCTGATAGCAGCATCAGCAGTCTGTTGCATATTTCTAGATGTGTGGGGCAAGTAAAATCTCAAGATGATGATAGCAGATTGACTACCAGATTTGGTTATGGTGTCTTATGTGTCATATGGCAAAAGCAAGTTGCTGATTGAGCTAATTGCCCCTGTGGAGGTTAAACTGAGGTGTAACTGGCCGTGCAAGGTTAGAAAGTGTAAAGGGTCATAGGGGAGCACGAGAATAATGGATAGTGGAGTTAAGTCTCGCAGGCTTTGTGAACTTTTGTTAGAAGGTAGTTCTTTAGATCTCAGCTTTAATACTGAAGTGTTGGAAAGGAAGGCGATGCATTTATTGTTTTCGCAGAGACTTGATCATCCTGGATTTCTTATAAAGCAAAGGATGACGTTGAAATGGCACTCTAATGTAGTGCAAGACAGTCCGATGGAGCTACACAGCAATCATGTGGCGAAAATATGTCTGTGCTAGTACTCATCGCTTTTATGTGTAGGTAGATTACGGTTGTCTGTTTGATATCTCAATTACAACATAAGGCTGACTGAGGTAACCACTTCCAGTGATAACGTACTGATGACCATCCCAATTGGATAGGCCACCAAAACTACTTGGAATGAGATTGACATCATTTCTTTCTTTTTCTTGCTGTTGTAGTGTTTCAAGTTTTGCAACAGAGTCGTGTCGGGAAACAAGTCTTACCCATAGGTGTATGAATGCAGGAAATTCTTTTAACTTATAGCACTAGTCATTTTCTATCACCAACTAACCATAGAGGCAATAGTTTCCTGTTTGAAGATACCGAGATGACATAAGTCAGGAAATTACGTTTTCAATACGGCCTACTCTGGTGCCAACGTGTCTCCAAACTGTTCAATGAGCGTGGATGAACGTATAAAGTCCTAGTTCGGCTCGTGGCTAGTAGTGGGACAAAATATTGGAATTTAATTGCAAGTGAAGTTTTCGTCGCATATGAGAAGTCAACAAATTTGGTTGATTTTCTGACAACCTGTTGTTTAACATAACCAAGATAGAAGGAAAGATGACTCCGCCTTTGTGGAGAGAGAACATCGTTTAGGGTGCTTTTCTTATGTGTGCCGTTGTTCTACTTTAGAGACTAATTTCTCTACTTGGTAACAAGGGAACTTCCCTTACGACAGCCGAACTGATCAATTTGACAATTTGCTGTGTTTTTACTGCTTTAAGGGAAGTTCCAGCGTAACTGCTTAAGAAGGCCATTACAAAGTTAATGAAGAATATGCTCCTGCCGATATCTTTTCAGAAGTTGCATATGCTGATTATAATTACGTGATATTAAGTGCATAATAAACTGTTGATCAGGTGAACTACAAAGTCTATATTATGAAGCTTCACTCGCTTTTTAATATTACTCAGGGAATCATTTATAATTTTTTTTAAAAACCAAGTTTGAAGAGATACTAGAGGAAAGTGAAAATGTCACCACTGGGATTCGAATCCGTCAGTCACGCATTCGTGGCGTGCTGCTCTATCAAATGAGCTATGGTCCCGGTCGTGACATTTCCACTTTTCTCTAGTACCTATTCCAATTTGATATTTTCAAATCCTCTCTTCTGTATAACACTTTGTAACTTTCGATGGGCTGTGGACAGCATGATTGGCACGTGACACAGAGAGGCTGATCTCCAAAATTGCGTTGAGCTGGATGCGATGTCCACTGGTGGAATATTAGGATCTAAAGTGGGGACTAGAGAGAAACGAACTTTGCTATCACCGGATTACCGTAGCTCAGTTGGTAGAGCAGAACACCGCAAATACGTGTTTCCGGGGTCGAATGCCAATGGTGACATCTACACTTTTCTGTGGTATCTCTTCCAACTTGATATTTTCAAATCCTGTTTTCTTTATAACACTTTTTTATTAATATGTATTTCTATTTTTGTTATTACTGTGATTCCTTGTTTGTTGCTTCAGATCAGAGGATGATGCATTTCCAAGCTGCGATTGTTTACAAATTGCCTTTCTGCCTTCAGCAAAGAACAACTTTCTTCTACTGTTTCCAAGAGATATCTTAGTTCTCGATTTAGAGTTAGGACAAACTATTGGGTCATTTGCAATTGAAAGTAGTAGCCCATCTTTCCTCGAAGTTCTAGCGTCAAGCCAAAGAGATGCACTATTTTGCCTCCATGATAACGGAAGTGTTACCCTTAGAGTTCGGCGAGCTCCAGAGAAAATGCCGTACCATATCGACAAAAATAACCCGAATGATGGCATGTCAAGCAAAGTAGCTGTTGATATAGTGTATGATGCAAAATGTCAATCTGATGTGTTTCGAATCAGTCGTTCCTCACGACTAATGGGCTTTTGCATGAATCCGATATCAGAAAGAGAAGTTGCAGTGGTCCTAAGTGACGGGAAAATATTTATTTGGAAGCTTACTGTTCCATATTCAGTGTCTTCACTTGTATCAAGTAACAGTCAAATGCTAAGTCCTGCTTGTTCAGTAAAGTTGCAGCCTGTTAAACAAGATTTACGGATAAAGGCTCCATCGGAATTGTTGGAACTTTTGAATCCATTACTAACTTTTGGAGAGAAACGACCTGAGAAGGGACCAAAAAAGTTAAAGTTTTTGCTGAGCGGAATCTTTGAAGGAGTTGCTCATGGCCCAGTGTGTGTGAAAATGTGCCCGCCACTGACAACAAAGAACTGGGCTTTCTACAGGCTTCTGGTTGCCATAGGTGAGACATGTAAAATAGCAGTACTGTAGTTAAATGAAATCTTATTTATAATGCAAAGGTGTATTTATAAAGTAAAATGCCATCAAATGATAAGTATATATCTGTGTAGTACAGTGTGTGGACCGTTAATTACGGTGTGAGACGTCCCCGGATCGATTCCCATCAGTACTGTAGGCAATCATGTTTCTCTTAAGAATAAGTAGATATTGTATATTGTATACACTAACTAAGAAAAGGAAGAAAAGGAGTGAGTAATAAGATACCGAACTTTGTCGTTGGTAGCGCCTAACATTAAAAGCGACCTTGACATTCATGTCGGAAACAGATGATAGATGGAGGAGCTCAATATTAGAAATCGGTAACACAGCAGCAAGAGCAATAGTTCTAACCGACCCTTCTTTGACCAGTATCGAATAAAGTGGCAAGTAATTTCAATAAAGAAGAAGCGTGCTTAGTATCTATTATTTAAGATGACTTTGTAGAAATGATGTGACGGGTCATATGAATGCCAAGCTCTTATTTGGATTTCATTGTGAAAGACCGGAATGCAAAGCATATTTTGTGTTAGTGTTACTATTATGAGAAATAGTTAAAATTACGTCAACCTCATCCCTTGGTTATGGAAACCGGTTCAAGAGTTTGTTTCCAAGGTCTCGTGTGATCCGTTCATGCGATGTTCGGAAGCTATAGGCAACTTAATACAGCCACGCATGTACTACAGTACATAAACATAAATAGGGGTGATACTAATGATCGATATCAGGAACAAATCTATTAAAACCTCTGATAATAGCACTTAAATATTTAATATAGAAAAAAGAGAAGTAAACTGACCTCCGTTTACTTTATGACTCACAATAAAGAGGTATATACGTGTTGAAGAAGCGAGTGAAACATCAGTGAAACCGTATGAATTTAAATTCGTATGATCACATCAAGACTAAAAGAGGATCTGATGTTTCACTGGTCCAATATTTCACCTGATATTCAAATTTTAGTAGGGTGTTTGCAAAGTATGAAAGAGAACCTTTAGCACTTAATTTTTACCAACTATTTTTCAGTCTTCAGGAAAATCCTGCAGTGTTTTTGGCTATTTTAGATATTTAATTTGTCTCTTTTCTGCCTTAAGGTTGCTCTAATGGGATAATACAAATTTATAACTTAGCTGATGGATCCATGGCCAAAGAGTTTGCTATTCATGGAACTGCTGTCAAGTATGTGTTTTTGATGAGTGTTTGCTTTCACAATAATGGATGAGTCACATTTGCAGCTTTTATTCTCAGAAATATCTCCAGTTATGATCCCTGCTGCTGTTACTTTTGCTAATGCTGTTGATAATGATGATGATGGAGGTGATGATTGTGATGGTGGCGATGATAAATGTGATGGTGACGTTGATGAGTGATGACCAATATGTGATGATAATGATAATGATTGCGATACTGCGACGTATACTTATCGATTATTTTCTCTTTGTACCCAAGAAGCAACTAAATTTTTTCTTACTTAGAGCTTCTTAGATTCTTCTTAGATTCTCATGATGTATCTGTCAAAGGTTATTTTTTACTTGTTTAAATGCCATAGGTCTTGGTTTGTAGAACTGCACATCATTTTCTTCATGAAAGAGTGGTGTCGACGAAAGTTTCGGGGATCGTTACCAGTTATGATGCCATTGCACGCATTGCCATCGTAATACAAGGTGCTTTGCTTATGTGCATTGCAATTTATTATTGCTATAGATCTTTACGACCGACATGGAAGTTGGAGCCAAAGTCAAAACTGTTAAGAGAAGCATGATTTTGTAGTTGTTAGCAAGAAAGCCACACCTGTACTTGAAAAGTAGGAAATTGTGGTCATTTGTTCGCTGAAGGGGTGCCGCAGTGATACATTGCTAATAATATAATTTTTATTAATAAGCGAGAGTATTCATAACTATGCTTCAGTGGATTGAAGTTATACTGAAATTAGCAAGTCATTGATACTAATTGCATTATCATCCAGAGTTTGCTAACCAAAAGCAAGTTCACGTGTTCTCATGTTGATATTACTTAGATAATAATAATGCCTCGATTACGTTTTAACAGTGTACGAGTTTCGTATGTTGCGTGTTTTAGCTGTATTAAGTGCATCGTAAAATGCTTGGTGCAGTGTATCAGATCATCTGAAATTGTTGTTCGGAGTTGACATATGATCGTTCAGCCATTTTCAGCTACATAGACTCCGTTGTATTTGTTTTATTTTTAGGGGTATGGAATGGTTAAGCCTGAGCGTGTTGTTGTCTTTCGCACATAGTAGCAGTGGTTCAGCAAAGAGTGAAATTCAAATGGTAGACATTAAGACAGGTAAAAGTATTCTGAAGCGATGCCAAGACTTCTCTGTACATTTCAAAATGTTGTTTCTGTATTCCATGGTTAAGCTTGAGTAGTGATATCAGGATACAAACTCCTGCATCAGGCAAGGGTATAGATATTTGAGAAAATAATTGAAACACCTGCCAAAATGTGTAAATGTTTTTTCATCTATCTTTTAGGAGCGTAAGTATAGATGTTTTTGATCGTACAGAGTAATAAACCAGCACGAAATACCGAAAAAATTTTATTACTGAAAAGCCTTTTTCGTCTACCACTCCTCAAAATACAAAATTGTCAGAATTCTGTGTGTAAGACGAAACACACCTGCTCATCATGTCAGACGACAAAAACCTTTTCGGTAATTTGTTTTCTGTATTTCGTGAGATCCGTGTAAATACTCTAACGATACAAATACCAATCCTCTGAAAGGGATTTCGATTGTAACCCTTTGGGTACAATCGCTGGAATGAGTGACATAAATTGAAAACATATGCTCACTCAGGAGATGTTTATATGCGCAAAGGTGAAGACTTAAATTGGTTAGATGTTATTAAACTAAAGCGTTTCAAGACTTAAATGTCAAAATGTCATGAACAAACTTTTTTATCCCAAGTTTGATCCTTGGTCGATAATTTTCACTTTCACTTTCACTTTCATCTTTTTACAGCTTGTTTTTGGTACTCAAAATTCCAAATGCATTCGGCGATTTAGTACTTGCGCCAACGTTGCATCGACGATTTGATTGCAAATGGGTGATACGTTCATTTTGCTTGTTGTATTTAAAAATTTTGTTAGTCTTGCAAAACAATAAAACTGCACGAAACAGCGAAAACGTTTTAGTACTGAAAACCTTTTTTTGTCTGCGACTCCTCAGAGTACAAAATCGTCGGAACTGTTTCGTCTAAGCGGACATTTGTAAACAAGTTACTGATATTACCACACGTAGTTTATGCCAGTAAGAAAGCGTTCTCGACTAACCACAAAGATCACAAATTGCAGCATCATTGTCTACCCATTTTCTTGCCAGTGTAAGGCTGACTATGACGCCCGACTTCAAGGTTAGTTGATAGAATCAAGCAGCATATTCCGTCCTGCATTCGCCAAGCATCAGCTCCTACAAGGAAACAACCACTTCGGGTTTTTAAAACCAAGAGCACTGCTAAGCAATGTGACTCTGCCATAGGACAGCACTTGCTTGAAAACCCAGACTGTGTAAAATGTATATGGATGACTGCTTTCGCATGATAGGCAGAGCTAGGTCGGCATTTCACCTAGCCGTCCTCGAATCCGTCCACATCAAGGCAGAAAAACCGTTGCTTTGCAGACCAAAAGAACCTGTCTTCTCTTTGGGCCTTTTCGGCTAACCATTTAGTTCCGCAGACATTGATTGGTCAAAATAACACTAGTCTAGCAATCAGACCGCTGATTGGCTACCTTCAAAACACAGTTTGTTATAAGTATTATTGATTTCTTCTGAATCTCAATTCTGACGATTTTGTATTATGACGAGTGTCAGACGAAAAAAGGCTTTTCTGTACTAAAATGTTTTCGCTTTTTCGTGCATTTTTTTTCATTTCTTTAAATTAGCTCCTCAGGGGTGACAGATCCAGTGGTTCTGGTTTCCAACTTGCTGTAATTTATCGCCATAAAAAGCTTATCGCCTTATCACCTAATATTGTACTATGTAATTACATTTCAAGGTGAGAAGTAAAAGCAGTTTCAGAGAATGTCGGCAGCGCTATCTCATGAAATGGATGAGTGCTATGACCTTTTCTTGCGTTTGATTTAGTTTATTGATTGTGATATATTCCTAAGGGAGTTGATACGAAAAGGTGCAGATAGCAGAATAGGGCTTCTCATTAAGAACGGCCTGCAAGTTGGCTTTTGGTTTTGTTAGTAAGAGAGAGTGCCACATTAGTTTTAAATACTTTAATTTTGATTTACTCATTAGGACATACTGTCGTATTGCCAACAAGCCGAGGATTGCAAGATTCACAGGTTGCAGATCTAAAGGTTTCTCACAGAAAGTAGGTACACCAGTTTCCCCCTCCGTATCACAGAAATATTCAAGTGTAATAAAGTAACAGGATGTATTCAACGGTTGACAAAATTTTGTGTTACTCGCGTAGTTTGACTGACTAGATTTCTAATCCACGGGAAATGGCTTTTTCCGCTAGATTTGTCACTCCTGCTTTGCTTGCAAATTGGGGCTTTTCTTTCAGCTTTCGTGTACGTCAGGAACCCCGTTGGTATAGGTTGATTATCGTTGTCGACAATCCACTGACATGACAGTTATTGATGAAAGTATCACGTCACTTGTTGCTTAATTCAGCATAATGGTGAGGTCAACCGCATTTACTACCTTCTACCATTTACGTCGTTTTTCTAAATTTTTGAAGGAAACATTTGCCCTGTGTGAAAGGTTCGGGTGTGAAAGTTAAACATTAGAGATGATGACCGAAATATCTTAATTAAACTGATTTATGAGGGTTCAATGGGGAAATTTAAATGATATATCATTTTGCTGTTTATCATCAAGTTATCAGTACTCGTATTCTAGTTCGTATTTATAAAGACGTCCAGAGAACTCAAGGTTGAAAGCTTAGACTCATTTGCTCATTAGGTAATAATAATAAACAAAGATAATAATATTTTCAGAATTCAATGCCATTTACTGGTTTGATTCTATTGTTAACATCCTCACTGTTGTCCCCCGGCAAGTTCATTGGGGACAGCGAGATTTCAAAGTGAATTTACAAAGAAAATCAACAACAACAACCGCAACAGGAAAAATAACGTAAACAACTAACTATAAAACGAGTAATAAAGAAGATAAAGACACAATGCTTACAATTTTAAACGAGTCCAAAATCGCAGGGTCAGTCCAATTCTTATGTCTTCTACAAAATATTTAATATGATGAGCGTAATACCACTTCTGTTAGTTTACTTAATGTTCGCTTTCTGCCCAGTTCGTAGTTCTTTAATAATGTTAATAGCAAATTTTACTACATCGACTGAGTAAAATCCAAGGGTTTATATATCTGATGTAAATATATTTATTTTCTTTCTAAGATCGATTGAATCATTATGGAGATTCTTGTACTTGTTCTTGTTCATGATTTGTCCAATCATCTCAATAGTTTATCTGATGTGAAATTTATTTCCAGGCAATACCTTCTGATCCTGTTTAAGAATCACAGTGCAGAATTATGGGATGCTGTGACGCTGTCACAATTAAGAGAATTTCCCGCTGATTTTCCTGCTCTCACTGCTTTTGTAAGTAAAAGGGCTACATGAGTTATATCAATTTCCGAAAGGCTACTTCTCACTCACTGTTGATACTTTTCGTTTTGGTTTCTGCTACAATTTGACATTGCATTAGGTATCGTTCATACTTGTTTTGTCATAGCTTTTGTGAGCTTTATCAAAATGTGGTGTCTAGAACAGTTGCTTGTTGTTCTAAGCACGATTCAAATGTTGCCCAATCGAATACCGTTTACATGTATGCACTCGTTATTGGAATTTGATACTAACTTGAATACGGGACAATTTATAAATGAATTCGTACGGTACTTGTTAACTGCTTTGAATGGTGCCTCCATATTTAAGCTTTCTATGCTGACCTCGCTTCCTTAATAAGTAAGAGATTTGTACGGAATATAAACAGACGCTTCGCAACAATAATTCGTGGCTGTTTTCGTTGCCCTCGCATTTCTCTGCATGGTCAAAAAGCGTAATTATGGAAGTACTGAAGTACCAGTAAGTAAGCAGCAGAAAACAATACACTTCATTTGAGCTGTACTACGTCTCGTACAAGGAAGGGAACCTTTTTGTCAAAGAAACATGCCTTGAATTTCTTAGTGCAGCTTGGTGTCGATATTCATGTCTCATTAACCATCAACATTTATCATTTTCATTTATATTTTACTAGTGATGAATGATTATCAATGCCTTTATTGTTAGGAATGGTCACCATCACAGTACAGCACGAAGTTTAAGAAGAGACAGGCTGCCAAAGCGGAGGCGTTGCCTGCGATACTTGGATCAGAAGTTGCACCTAGTGTTCTAGACAGTAAGCCACCTGTGTATGCCAGGACACCACAGGTAACTGTGCTTCTTAGCATTTACGTTTCTCCGAACAGCATAGCTTTTTATTTACTCTGATTATTCCACTGTCATTTCTACAGTGCTAAGATGTTCGTACCACCGCTCGTGGCACTGTGTCTCGACAATGCATTTCATAATGGAAGTTGTTCACCTCTTCTATCCCATTTACCCCTTGCATAAAATGTTTATTACACTTTTTGCTTACAAAGCCTTTTGTTTATCATAGAATAAATTTTTATTGGCACATAGAATAACAAACGAGTTAAACTTACGCAATCACATTTGTTGCTCCACATATAATGATGGTCACTTTAAAGGCAGATGCAAATTTTCAAGATATTGTTAAAACGTCATTTGTTTACGTTGAGTATTTGGATTGTGTCTTAGACCGTATAAGTATCGTACGTGGCGAAGACGATGAACTGATTTAACATATGTTTGAATAGATACATGAGAAATATAAAAGTATGTCATCAGAAAAGTGCATTGTCATTTTGTCTTCTCGCAGGCACATACCAAAGAGCATCTGGTTTACACAGACACAGATGGAGTTGTGTATCATTACGTTGTAGAAGGAACAAGTTTGAAGGATGGTTCAAAAGTACCACCGGAAGTATGTTGTTATTCTCTGTAGTAACACATTAGTTAGATGAATGTAAATGCGTTTCATATACTTCAGATTTTCGCAGGTCTATCGGAAATATTGCTGTGAAAGCAAGCATTTCGAGTATGAAATATTAATGGAAATAGATGGATGGCCATGGTGTAAGGGAACGTTCAAAACTGCAGACAGCGTAGGAAGTTCAATCTATTTGGCAAATCCTTGGATTCTTCAAATTGCTTTATGTTTACGGGCTGTCGCACCTTTGGGGGGCATCTTTGCCCCAATCACAGATCAGTTTAAGTTGCTTCCTCGACTCGTGCCGTTGTTATCAAGTTGTTATTTCATGTATTAGTGGTAGTAGTAGTAGTAGTAGTAGTAGTAGTAGTAGTAGTAGTAGTAGTAGAAGTAGTAATAGTAGCAGTAGTAGAAGTAGTAATAGTAGTAGTAGTAATAGTAGTGGTAGTAATAGTAGTAGTAGTAGTAGTAGTAGTAGTAGTGTTAGTAGTAGTAGTGTTAGTAGTAGTAGTAGTAGTAGTAGTAGTAGTAGCCGCAGCAGTATAGTAGTAGTAGTAGTAGTAGTAGTAGTAGTAGTAGTAGTAGTAGTAGTAGTAGTAGTAGTAGTAGTGGTAGTAGTA
>JAAAKL020010767.1:0-14129 GCA_010016065.2 Carybdea cf. marsupialis auct. non (Linnaeus, 1758) | reverse complement strand
CTTGGAACGTCCCCCGCCATCAAGTCTCTTAATCAAACGCCAGGCATGTCTGCTAGATCTTTGGAAGTCCAGGCCCTCCACTGTTTGCAGCCACCTTCTTGTTCTTCAGTTCTTGGTTTCCAGTTTGTTCGTATTCTTTCAGAAGCTCCTCACTTTCTGGCGTCCAGCAATATATATATAATGTATATGGGTTTTAGCACTGTTGAGAAGATCATAAATCATCATGATTTATGGTACTAATAATGTTGAAAATGGATGGCTGATCCTCCTGTAGATTGTGTTTCCCCTTGCTCCCCCTACAACCTTCTACCACCTGGGTTGGCCCTGTGCTTCCAGGAATGCTGTGGCCAACAGCAACCCAGTGTCCTTCCTCACTTGATCATGCCATCTCAAGGCTGGTCTCCCTTGGATGCAGTTGCTAATGCTGTTGTTTTTCCTAGCCCCATAAAAGATTAGAGTGGCTTCAATTTGATAAGCTACATACACTTGTAATGGTACCGTATGCTCATTTAACTTTGTTAGTGATGATCAGATGCAGAATTTATGTAGAAATCCAAGAATGTCTAGTTAATGTTTACAGTTTTCAAACTTGACATACTTTGAAGAGTATCAGAGATTTGTAAATTTAGAAGTTTTCAAGTAGACTGATTTTGGATTGGCTTTAGCTATTGACTAAATACCAAATATAAGTATGATGCATGATGGATGTGGCTGATAGTAAGCGATGTTTGCATCATATTTATTTGATATGTAGTTTCTTAGCACAGTAATCATACATTTATGATCTGGATACTACTATGGTAATAGCTTCATTGTGCTATAGGATATATTTTGTTCATTTTGATAGTAAGGAGGTGAAGATATTTGGAAATTTGTAATTTTTATCAGTCTTATGTGTTTGTGGACGAGGAAAGTGTGAAGCAAAGATTCTTAATATACTGAGGATTTCATGACTCTAATATACTTAATATACAGAATTTTTCAAAGAAGAAGAATGTTTACCTCATGCTTCATTTTTGCAACAGTTTTACAGGGGTGATTTCCAGGTGGGGGCCCAAGTTAGCTAAATAGACGAGATGTGGAGCAGGTTTATACGTATATTTATAATACCATCGCTTCTTAACAGCAGATCAAGCTTAACTCTGACTACGTAAAATAGTAGAAAGAACTGATTATTGCTAATGTCTCTAGTTTATAGGGAAAAGAACGTCTCTAATGTTGATAGCAACGCGAGCCTACGAAATCCCGTACAAATATCACTTAGCAGTCAAAGCTACAATTTATAAATACGATTAAACCAATATTTTATGAACTGATGTCACATCAGTGACAGTTTCACTCTAATAGCTTTGACCTGCGTGTCTATAGCAGAACGATTCCCTGCATCCATTCTTACACTTATCAGTGTTTTGTAAAACTACGGTCTGGCAGCTTATTTACTGTTCATATCTACGAAATACAAATGGAGCGTTTGTTTAGCGTGAAGTTACCAAGTATGAGGAGATTCTTAAAGGAGCATTGAGTAGATTGTTAAAAGTGCACACTTTGATGTTATATCACTTAGCGGAAATTGGTGCCGCCCTTTTTCACCGACTTTAATTGAAACATCGCGACATTTTATAACTTTCCTATACAAACCTTAAAATCAAACTACTACAACTTTTGCACTACTAGACATGATTAAATGGTAAGCATTGAAGTACTGATTTGACTTTTGTAATCGAGTAATCTATACTTTGCAGATGCGGAATGCTGTTTTAAGAAAAGTAATAGGGGAATCTATCCGGCACTCCAAAACTTTTAACGCGATTTCTTCATACCTGCTATAGCAGACATTTAGCATCGGTCGTTTGGCCTCAAGACGGGCCCTTTGTATTCCTACTTTGGCCTGACTATTTCTATGGGCCTGTTGGCGACCGTCTGGCTACTCGGACCGTTTGGCTACATTTGCCTCGTTCTCGCATATTCGTTTAACTACACGTTGAACCTGTATGAAGGAGAAGTCGAAAAAGGTAGCTAGATGGTCCAGGTGAACGTTTTGCGCAGAAATGGAGACGAGTTATCTGAGTACATTAGATCTGTCCACGTAAGCGATGACAGACGGAAACAATGTTTATAAGTCTGTTCTGTACTCGTACTTGACGTGACAAGGCCAATACTCCAGTGGAGTTTTTCTACCTCTCATTCATGGAGTGTTGTGGAATCAAAGCGAAGACTGTCATGGTTTGGTCACTTAATGAGACTCCCTCCTAGCACCCCTGCAAGGCAATCACTCCAACATTTCTGTAAAACCACCAAACGACCCCTTGGACGCCCAAGAACTACTTGGCTATCAACCATCCTAAAAGACCTCAGGGAACATTCAAATCTTCAAATTTATAATAACCTGGAAAATGACATACACGAACTTGAAATACTGTGTTCTGACAGGAAAAACTGGATCCAACCAGGATCTAACCAGGATCGAACCAGGATGTACCACATCGAAAACGAAGACTTTACCATTGCACTAGCTAGCGCCTTAAAAGCATGAACATGAAGTAGTTCAGGAAATGCTTAGTAAATGAAAATAGGCTTATCAGGATGTACTTGATGTGAGTATAGAAAGATACTCGATTACTCTATAAATATCAACGTGGATGTGCCTAGACACACTTACAAAAGGACGAAAACTCAACAACAACTACTAATTAAGAATGGACTCTTCACCCTCCCCCCATCAGAGACGACTGCAGTCATTGCCTAAGTACTTGCTTTAATACTACCAGATAATTTATTGTAAACTGGATATAATGCACAATACTTGAGGTGTCCAAATCACATGTGAAATCAATCGATTTATTGTCCACTTTTTTTGTCCTTCACGTCAAAGGATCTGATAACATCTTACTCACAAAGGCAAATCTTTCAAATGTCTTACATCAAATGTCGATTGCCAACTCGTATAGAAACTCGTCTAGCACACCCGTCGGAATCGGAAATGTCCCCTCAATTTTTCCTTTTCTCCATTTTCTACGAAGGATATCCTTGTCTAAAACGAGGACAGGATTTTCGATGAAAAAATTCGTTTCCTCTGGAGCCACTTTTGCGTTTTTGAAGAGTTGGCAGATATTCCTTTATCTATCAATTCCCAAATAAGTGGCTAAAAGATGAATACGGTTCCAACGTTCTCTGTATTTTTCGTCTTCATGGAAGTCTCTAGGCACCAGGCTAATATTGAGTAGGAGGATGTATTAAAAAACTGATGCCTGTGCCGGGTTTCGATCCACAGCCTTACGTACTGCAGTCCAGCGTGCTAACCACTACACTACACAGGCTTGCTCTCCTTTGAGCACATCTTTAGGCATACCACATTCATCAGACAATACACTCCGTCATACCATGACTATACAATCACGTCAGCCTACACAATGCAAACATTCATTATAGGAAGGTGATGTCACAATGATCAACTTCCAACATCCCCCCCTGAATGTGAGCATCCAGGTGTTGATCTCTCTTGCCACCCATGATCCACAACATGGTTACCTCGATGGTCCGGTTGCACCAAGCACACCCCATCACATGGCTCGCCACCCTCATGTTTCCAGTTGACTCACGTGTCTGGGCCCATAACCTATTGAAAAACTGATGCCTGTGCCGGGTTTCTATCCACAGCCTTACGTACTGCAGTCCAGCGTGCTAACCACTACACTACACTACACAGGCTTGCTCTCCTTTGAGCACATCTTTAGGCATATCACATTCATCAGACAATACACTCCGTCATACCATGACTATACAATCACGTCAACCTACACAATGCGAACATTCTTTACAGGAAGGTGATGTCTCAATGATCAACTTCCAACAGGATGTCGTTTGGTGTCAATTCATCTTCGTCCTTAGGATCTTCTGACAGTCGTGTAACTAGACGATCGTTCAGAATCTTTTCGGTCTCGCATAAGAATGTTGCCAATGTTTCATCGTCAACAAGGTTCTCTCGAAGTAAGGCTCGTAAAATTCGGCACTTTGATCTGATTAATCTTTCCCAGACGCCTCCTTGATGACTTGCCGGTGGCGGTTGACCTCCCATTTAATGGATTCGTCAGCAAACAATGCTTGCTTTGTTCCCACGCCTTTAGTGTGCACACGCCTTCTCTGTCAGCACCTTTGAAAGTTGAGCAATTATCGCTGTTAATAAGGCATGATGGGTCACGCCTACACGCAAATCTGGTGACTGCACTAATGTAGCTATCAGTAGACATATCCTTAACAAGTTCTAGGAGAAAAGCTCTGTGTCGCAAGTATTTGAAGATGCATTCATATCTCTTGAAGACTGGACTTCTTTTGGAGTGAGTGGATTTACATTTGGATGTATGCAATGGGCCAAATAGGTCAATGTCAACTGCAGCAAATGGGTAAACTAAACCATGGCGATCTGATGAAACCCTCACTCAATACAATGGTGCAATCAACTGCTCATTCCCTTTTGCAAGCTGACGCCTACACTCTCGACACTTCCTAAGGATTCTCCTTACTTATGAAACCACATTTACAATCAAAAATCTTTTCCTCACTTCTGCAATATATGTTACGTACCTGAGGGACCACTGTGGCAATGATAATGATCAACAGTCAACTCTGTGATACAATGCTTTGATGGCAAAATAATTGGGTGTTGACTATTAAATAGCAACACAGTTCTCTTTAGCCTTCCTCCGACTCTGATCAAAAATCTATTCCTCACTGCCGCAACTTTGTACTCTTACAATTATTGTGATTTCCCCTGATCGGATTTTTGAAGTTTACAATTGCTCCCCATAGCCATACAACTAAACGCCTTAACTTCCTCAATGACGAGTATCCAAAAATTCCTGCCCGTCCATCCACATTTAACTATATAATCGATAACTGGATTATCTTCCTACTTCTCATGCCTCCACGTGCACAGATTCTCATCTGATGCCTCTCGAATTTTTGCCGAACTCTATTTGCTAGAAAGGGAAAAATATCTTGTCGATATGTTTTTCGAATATCTGACTACAATGATAGAGTCAGTCCAGGACAAGGCCTCATCAATCTCTAAGTGGCTTCCTAACTCCTTCAAAATAGTCTTATGAATACTCCCTAAAACTGTTTCTGCTGTCAGCTTAGCTAAAGGAGCTGTGATTCCTGCTCGCAATGGTTTGACCCTGGATTTGCCAAACAAAAAACTAAGGTGGAAGTCGCCGTTTGTATCAATGAAACGTAAATATGACACGAAACCATACCCATGACTTTCTGACGCGTCAGAAAAAATATGAAGCTCTGTTTTGATAAAGTCATGGAAGTAACGTGACTTGTAACATCGTGGAATTTGAAATTTAAAATTGTTGAACCTGTCCTTCCACTTATGCCAACGTTCAACGTGTACGTGCCTAAACACATTTGAAAAGAGAGAAAACTTAACAACAATTACCGATCAAAAATGGACTCTTCAGGGTCAAAGGAGGCGCCAATTTTTAGGAAAATGCATAAATTACTCAGTGTGAGTAATAAAATGCGGCAGTGAGTTCAACAAAAATCCAAAATTTATTAAGTGTTTGTCTATCCCCCCTATATTAGGCAGAGTGGAGAATTGTAGCTTATCCAGCCTATTTGCTGCTTATCATTGTTTTACAGGATGCTAAACCTTTCTTGCGAACATGCTATTCTCTTTGTATTATTTAAAACTCGATGGAAATTATGCATACAATATTTTGATGCAATTACTATTAGATGATTAGTCTAATTTTCATTTAAGTTGGTTCCAATGAAAATAAGGTTGCAGTTGAAAATAAGTTTTCATATATTTATACTCAGAGCTGTGAAGAAAGGATGGGGTACTCTTCACCCCGAACAGTAATATGGACTCCGATACATCACATTCCAAGTTGCGTAACTCTTGTGCAAAAGTTTCTCCTGAAGCAAGTATGCACCATGTTACTTCAAATCGACAATAATGATTCAACGTGTGAGCCCTTTGCTTTCTACAATTTGAACAACATAGTTTCTGCAAAACATGGAATGGTTTCGGATAAAACTTACCGATTGCAAAGCCACCATGGTCTAGTGGGTAAGTTCCTCGCCACCAATATAAGAGGGTCAAGGTTCGATACCTGGATTTCTGTTGTTGATGTCGGGAAGGGCATCCGGCCATAAGGGCTCTATGCTCCAGTGACAAGTCATGGGGATGGCCGCCGCCTTAGCCGCTTTTAAGGGGAGTGCACGGCGTAGAAAGAGCATCATCTTACGTGTTTCAGATTCATTTGCCGAGACGTGTTGCACCCTGGTATTCGATGCTAACTTCCTTCTTCAGGTCAACATCAATAGAAAAGCCATCCCCGCACAGTAACAACTGGTTGAGTGCGTCAGATGACTTCCTCAGTTTAAGAGTGGAAGCCAAGTGCAAGCGAATTTGAACAATGATATAATTTTCCAATTGCAATAAGTGCTCGCGATGTTAAACAAGCAATGATGTTTGCTCGTTCCCATTCTGATTCGACCTACTTTAAGTGTGAAGTATCTATTTGATTACTCTTCTGGTTTTCCTGTCAATATTGGAGACAGTGCGAGACAAAGTAATAGAAGCATCTGTAACAGTAGTTATCTTAGTTATGACATCGAAAATCATTTCAATTCCTGTACAGATTTGCTTATCCAAACTTGGAAAACAATGGCTACACCTGATACTGATACCTGATTACCAAGTTCATACCGTGAATTGGATTGCTTTGCAAGTGTAACCTTCTAAAACATTTTACGTCATTCTTGTAAACTACCACATGATTATAATTCCATTTAATTGAGATGTATTGGAGTAATAAGGCTGAGATAGTTAGTGTTTGACGCAATGAATGTTTTGTTTTCAACTGCATGGAAAGACTATGGCTGTATCAAGACTGTTGAGATTTTTTGGCAATTTTTGTGGTTGACTTCATCGGTTACCGTAGAAATAAGTTCTGCTTTCCGACTCGCAACATTTTCCGCCTCGGCAATAACAATAAAGGGCAGCTGCGGGAATTGAGGCGGCTATCATGATTTTATGCCTAAGAGAGATCCAACTTAATACTGAAAGCCTGGAAGAATTTTAGATATAGGTGTGGCGGCAGATAATAAAAATTAGCTGGACTGAAAGGAAAACCAATGTGGAGGTATTGCAGATAGTACGACAAACATGATTACTTATAAACAACACAAGAGAAAGAAGAAACATTAGAATGGCCATATCTTGGAAGGAAGGGGGATCTTCAAAGAAATGATTGAGGTAAGAACGATTGGCAGACCAAGAGAAAGAAAAAGTATTGGAATGCTGGATGAATTAACGGAAAGAGAGGAACATATTGGGCAATGAAAAGGAAAACGGAAGGCGGAAAATGGTAGAGAAAATGGATGCCATGAACTGCTGAAAGTCAGTAGACTCAAGAAGACAATCATGGAATATCTCATTAAAGAAAAAATGGGTCCTCAAAACACCTACTTTACAGAGCAAGAAGTGGGATGAGTGCAAGCAAGAGCAAGAACAATGACTTCTTGACAAAAACAATCATTGTGGATAAATCTATACTAAGAGACTTTGATAGTTCTTAACTTCATAAAATACAAACCGTTTTTTGAAACTTTCTAACGCAAACTACAACTCAGTCTCCACTAATTCGACTTTAATAATTTTGAAATCTTGATCAATTGAGGTTGGCACCCTAATTCGTAAGTTAATAGTTAAAGTCAGGAAAGCTCCTTAAAATAAT
The DNA here is from genome assembly GCA_010016065.2 of Carybdea cf. marsupialis auct. non (Linnaeus, 1758). Classification (NCBI taxonomy): domain Eukaryota; kingdom Metazoa; phylum Cnidaria; class Cubozoa; order Carybdeida; family Carybdeidae; genus Carybdea; species Carybdea cf. marsupialis auct. non (Linnaeus, 1758). The sequence continues at coordinate 6,381 of JAAAKL020010767.1, read as the reverse complement.
CCGAGAAATTCACACTCCAAAATATAGGTTTCCTGCGATCTAGAAAGACAAAGATAAATGACTACCATTTGGCGTCAGCTAAGAAAAGGCCTTCTGGTGTTACAACATAAGTGTACGGGTCAACTGAAACATTATGAACCTTTTGTTAAAAGTCACTTTGAAAACTGTCAAATGGTATGATGGTACAGATTCTCCCTAAACGCATACACGTGACCAAATTCGAAAAGTTGAAAGAAACCGTGAAATCAGCCTGACAAAAATGGCCATTACTTTAGTAGTAGGCATCATCATCAGGTTATTGTGAAATGCATTCACTGCAGGTCAAAGATTGTGGTGAAAAGTGATGCAAAGCAGAACATAGGCTACTTGTAGGGCTCTGCGTGTATTCAGAGCTAAATGTACCCTTGTGTAAGGTACAGTCAGGACCAAGAAACGAGAAAAAAGGGGAAAAGTGCGTTTTTCAAGACTTACTTATATTGAAAGCTTAACAAAAACAATAAGGTACGTAGGCTTAAATCCACTATGAACCAATACTTACAGCATTCGTGCTAATAAAAGATTATTCACGGCAGAAATTACTCTTTATACCTTAACCAAAATTTCAATAATACTTAAAAACCTAAGCAAACTGGGCAAAAGAATATCAGAATAAACCACTAATCAAACTAACTTCTACTCTTATCTCCGGAACAGACGGGGACGTTGGAAGAGTAGAGAAGGTCTGCACGTTTATAAAATTTGATAGTTAGGGAGTAGTGAATAGTGGGGGAGCTTGGCAGATTCGACCCAAGTTAATAGTAGGAGAACATGGAATAGTAGTAATAGCTTGGTCAAAAACCAGAACCGATACAAAATGCATTAAGTATAGATGTAGAATCAAAGAATGTAAAATTAACTTCAAGAAAACGAAAATATAAGATATATAACATCTGCCAGATTAAGACAAGAGAAGTTGTCTGTCTATCCTTTCCTTAGTCCACTTTCTCAATCTTCCTCTTTATACTTCTGCGGGCGTCATCATAAAGGACAGATCTCAACTTTGTACGATTATTGTAGCTAGTCTCAGCCTCAATGTTTACACTTCGTTGTACAATAAGACACGGGGCAAATTCTTTATATTAGGGAAAGTTGGAATGTATGAAACTTCATTTTGGTGGCGCTCACCGGTCTTTCCGTGTCAGATTTTAATAGTAGGGGATGTTGTAAAAATAGTGGGGTTGGCACTTTCTGTAAAATTCAATAGTAGGGTGTAGCAAATAACCTTGGGAAGCTCGGCTAAATGTCACAGATTTAATGGGCGGGATCACCGTCTATTCCAGAAGTAAGAGTAAAGGCTCCGTTGCAAGCCTGACGTAACTTAAAGCCTTTGATGAAATGTGGACTAATGACTGCACCCAAACAAGGGTTCATCTGTTGAGACTTGATGCAAGCTGACTACCAGCAGCCTAATTTTAAAGTTCCTTTGATATGGAAGACACTGTAAGACATCTTGTACCTACCTGATAAGCGTTTTATGCAGAAAATGATACTGTATGGTGATGAAAGATTTCCTGTCAGTTCAAACCTCATCGGCACCACAGATTCTAAAATCTGCGCTGGCAAGTCGCTTTGATTCGTAGTGAACGAGTCGCCGTCAGCCCTCATTCGTCAATAATCTAAATTTGCACTGATATCTGCTGCCTCTTTACTTTCAATTTGTGCTAGTTTGCTAGCAATACCTCGTCAAATGGGGCTGCCATCGTCTTTAAAAGACAGCAAAAAAGACGAGACTCAGACCGTGATCTACTAAAGACTGCCTTTGATTGACAGGCATTACTGATCATGTCGAGAAGATTTTACACCCAAATACTCTCATGCAGCAATTCAATTTCTTTTGTTGCTTTTGTTTGGTTGCCATTCTGGAACTACGTATAAATCTTATTGCCGGTAGAAATCTTATCCACCTAGCTGAATGTTTTACAGACCTGTAGGCCTGTAGTATGGTTACTGCTTTAGTTGCAAGAAATTGTCCCCTATTTTTCATGTCTTCATGCCTTTTTCACTTGCCGTCGTCGATTTCAAATGATAGATTTGAGAAGATTGATAGATTTCAAATTTATAATTACAAATCTTCTCTTAGCAAATCACTTTTAACTTGGAGGGAAGACACGCCAAACTTTTCCCTGTCATTTGGTTTATAATTGTTTTTGACTATACGTAAACGTTTCTTTTCAAAGACGTGGGAACACGTGCCACCCCGTCGTAGTTCGCGCTGAAAAATAGTGGCTGTGATCCCTATCTTCAGGATGCCCTCCCAAGGGAGCTGCCTGTACGCGCATTCTTTTTCTCGTCCAGATGGTGACGTCATCGAATCCAATCCGCCCTCAAGACCCTGTGGTTTCACTCAACGACATTCGATCTTCTGTTCCAAGATGGCGGATCATTCTGTGTTTTCAATTAAGTACAATAACAAATAGGAACAAAGGACTATATCAGTAATGTGACAAGTTTCGTGCAATAGGTTCAACTAAATATATCCATATTTTAACAAAAGCTATATGGTGCATGAAGCGATTGAGCTTTTGCAGCATGCATGGATTTACCTGGTTTAGGTGACCGGTAAATGGTATGAACTGGAATAATGGCAGGAGCCAAGCAAGGAGGTATTTCTGATAATTTTTATGGGTATTCAACGTATCCTCCAGCTTTCGATACGGAGCCACCACCTTTCAGTGAAAGCGAAGACGAAGAAGATTCTTATGGAGGCTTTACACCCGAAGGAAAGTTTGCATCGTTCAATGATGGCCCGAAATCTGAAGACCAGTACGACGGAGATTGTTATGATAACATAAATGCCACTGATTCGAAGCTGGATGTACCGTTCAGCTACCCTGATAAGAATCAAGAAACTCATAATGGGGGGGTTACGGACTTTTCAGCCTTTCCACCAAGCGAAGATAGTGGATGGGCTGACTGGTCCTCGTTTTCAGGGCCAGAAGTATCAAATACGGACTTCAAGGAAGACAAGCAGATCGTAAGCAACCAAACTCCTGTTAACATAGATAACATTGATAACTCCAAAACCCTAAATATGCAGAATTTACCGCCCGAACACGAGTCCTTGCAGCATAATGCTTATGAGGACGATTCAAGATGGAACTCGTTTAAAACAAATGGTGCATCAAAATCGAACTCTTTCACCCAGGTAGCTGATGAGGATAATCACGTGAAGACTCTGGGAAAAGGGAATAAAAACTTGTCGCTTTCATGTAGTATAGATAGTGTCGAGGTAAAAGGTGACAAACTGTGTGTTGTAGATATTAAAAATGAAGTTAATAATAGGGGGATTGAAGAAGAAATTGGCGACAAGAGTTTATTCAACAGTTCTGAGGCAAGCAGTCAGATATCCATCCCAAATGGAGTGGAGGACGTGGAAGACGAATTTGGATCTTTTAAGGAAGGGATCTTTGAACCCAGTCATAGTCGCAACCAAATCGATGGGACAACAAGTACTTCTGATAACGCTATTAGCAGTTTAGATATCGAATCTGAAGTAAACTTAGATAATAAGGAAGAAGTCGAAAAAAACAATAAATCTGAAAAATTACAAGATTCTTTGGACTTAACATCAACTACTTCAACTAAAGAGTCTGGTGAAGATATTGAGCAAGCCCCAGAGCAAATAACATTTATACATAAAAATGCTGAAAACCAGGATGGGAGTACAATGTTTCTTTGTGCTGAAGACAGTAGTAATAGTGCTGAAGATAAAGTTGAAGACTCTGATTTGAAGTTACCAGATAATTTTGTTGAGGATAATGCAAGTAAACAGAGCTTTCCACATGCTATAGTAGATAGTTCAGATATCTCTGATATTAATGCATTTGATAATTGTACAGATGAAGAGGAGGAATGGGCTTCATTTGAAAAGTTTAATGTTAAAGAGAATTATGAGACAGAAAGTACTGTAAATCATTTGAGCTTACCCAGTCAGACTGATTTTGCATCAGATGACAGCAATAATAACAGTAACAGTAATATGGATCTAGATAATAATAAGGCAGACAAGCAAGATTTTCCTATGGAAACATTTGATAATTCAGAACAAGACTGGGCAGCATTTAGCACTTTTAATGCAAATGATATGCCAGAAGAAACCAATGAAAATACAGACACAACTACAGCTAAAGAGGATGATTGGGCATCCTTTGCATCATTTGATGATTCAAAACAAGCATCAAGTCAGAAATGTTTGTCATCTGCAGAAAAGGATTCTACTGAAATTACTCATGCTACTTTGGGGGATCAAAGTAGCTCCACAAATCATGAGGCATTAGATGACCCCTCTGATGAGTTTGATGACTGGGCCACATTTTCTTCATTCTCAAATACAACAGATGTGACTGTAGATACTAAGCAAGCTACTTTTTCAACTTCCACCACAACAGCAGTAAATATTGCTGTGAAGGAGATGCCCATTGCTCAAGCAGATCATAACGCTGGACCTGAAAATAATGCTTCATCTATAGGTTTGCAGGTAAGATCATGCTACATATAGTGCCAATTTTTATATCTACGGTATATCTTTTGTCATGATGTCCAGTTTTAATTCCTAACTAACTAACTGGGGCATGTTTTGACATACATAGGCCTATGTACATATATGTACCAACAAGTGCTATTGGTGTCATTTCTAGAGTACTGAATACAACAGGTACTATGGCTAATGATACTAGGCATTGTTAAAAAGAAGAGTTGAATTTCACATTTATTGTAAATTTCACATCCAATCCTGTAAAGTTCATCAGGCCCCCCAAAATTATTTCATTATTGTAGAGGGAAAGTGTTGAAAAGTTCTAAATTGTGGGGGGATTCTCAGTTTTCTTACCAATAGGGAGATGGGAAATGCCTTGTTATTTGATGCTGGATTCTAAATTCAGGATCCAAACAAAATCATCAGAGTCTTGACCAGAGATTTCTCAAGACTTAGCACTTCTAGTTTAAGCACTGTGCATACTATAGGTGTGGTATTTTTGAAAACAGACTATTCTAGGATCACTATTACATATGTGTACTATTTCCAAAATATTTTATTTTGTTATGTCATTACTTTCCCTTTGTGTTACAGTTCAATTTTTTATGTAACTTGTGATACAACTACAAAGTTGTCTTATTTATCCTTTTATCTATAATCAAGCTTAATCTGTAACTGAATCAACTGGCCTTGTGTATATATTTGGTAGTTGTTTTAGATCTGATGGAAGGTAGAGTAAGAATGAATGTATAAGGTTATCAGGTTTTTTGTTTGGGCAAAAGTTTTCTGATCAACACCAAAAATACTCAACTGCTGACAAAAGTAACCTACCAAATAGATCTTCAGAGCTGCTGTCCAAATACTGGAATTCTTTTGTTGGTAATAAATACAAAGGCAAATAACGTGACTTCATAATTTTATGGTAAGGTAGGCCATAGATAGAAATGCAATAGAAGAATAGAATTTTTGGGGTGTGATAATGAGTGTTGCAGGATAGAATGTGAAACCTAGGGTATCTATGTTGTATATGAGTGTGCCATTTTCTGTTAGGAATAATAAAACTTAAATCTGACTAAGAAACAAATGCCACACAGAAAATAGGTAGTTTATTTTTGAGTTGCGAGGGCCATAGGTGGCATCAGGAAGGACATCTGGTCTTAAAGTGCTCTATGCTCCAGTATAGTATCTATAGTAACACAATACCTTGAAGTGGCAACCCAGCCATGTATTGAGTGAAAGATTAAAAAAAAGGAAATTATGAATTTTGATATATATGCAAACAGAAAGAAAGAGGTTCAAATGGTCATAATGTTATACTGTAACATAAACAGAACTGTAACCAAATTGCAATATCATGTTGTAGAAATCCATAGTCAAAAAAACCAAAACAAAACATGATCATGTGTTTGAACATTAACTGTACAAATTTTTAAGATGTATTTTCAATACTCCATCTTAGAAAAACTGTAGACTTGTTGTGAGCTAAAATATTCAGACATTTTGAATTAGCCAGCATTTGCTATTCAAATATGTGGTCTTCAAGATTAACGATGTATTTTTATGCCAAGGTATTGAAAAATCTTTAAGAAGTACAAAAAAGTAAGAATAATTAATATGGATAATGAATAACGATTATTTAAGTATTATTATATGTATACACTCATGAATAATGCTGTATTTGGGAAAACGATGGAAAATTTACGAAATCATAAACAGATCATGTTGGTAAGAAGCCCAAAACAACTTAAGAAACTTGCTGCTAAATCGACGTTCAAATCCTTCAAGATCTTTACTCCATCTCTCGTTGCTGTCAACCTCCGTAAAACATCGATCCTCCTCAACCGTCCAATCTATCTTGGATTTTCCAT
>JAAAKL020010766.1:0-14129 GCA_010016065.2 Carybdea cf. marsupialis auct. non (Linnaeus, 1758) | reverse complement strand
TCGGAAGTAATGAAAAAAGCAAAATACAAGGCAATTTTAAAGCATTGCATAGGCAAACCATCCTTTCTCGGCCACGCTCTCGGCCACGCCCATGGGAAATGGAAAGCCCGGTTTAGCCCCCCCAATAATTATTTCGTGGTTACGGCACTGCATTAACCTTGCCTAAAGGTATTTACTTGGAGATATCGGGAGTTGACGGTGTACCTTCATATCTCTTAATACTGAAATTGATTGCTAGAAAATAAATAACAATCAGGTATCGAAACAGCGGGGAAGGATGAACATTATCCTGAAATGTATATATCATGAGAAGTGCATATTTGATAAGAAAGAAGTAAGCAGAAGTCCAAAGAATAGTGGAAAGGAAGGTGTTTAACATCCCCTTTCAGTGAGGGGTTTTTCCTTTTGCTCTTGTATTTCTACTTTGCTTTCACACACGTTTATTTGCATCAGGAGATGTCAATGGAAACAGGGTTTGCCCAGTTTAATGTTCTTGACGTGATCTTCCATTGACAGTAAACCATCACGGACAGTCTATAAGCTGATTAATCGTATGGCGGAAAATACATTTAAATCTCTAAAAGGAACCTAGATTCGTTAATGGACGACAAAAAATACTGCAAAATAGCAAGCTTGACCAGATCTTAAGAGCCGCAACTTGTAACATTCAATCTCTTTCCCCCAAATAAACATGTAAATTATGCTAGGATGTTGCTCGCTCGTCTCTATATCAAATGCACGTGATTTTGCTCTGTTTAGATGCGTTAGCTAATGTTTACTGTTGCTTACTGGTGCTACAACATACTGTTTCTTGGTGATGGTAAAGTCTAGCTACAGTTCCTTTATCAATCAACGTTGATTAAATAACTATGTAAATTAAGCTATCATAAAACACTACGTTCTTAGGTGCCTAATAAACGGGAGAGGCCAAATAGACGGGGATAGCTGAAAACATTCCTACAATTTGATAAAAGAACGTAATAGCTGGGTGTCGAAATTGCCAGAAATGTAAGAACCTTTCGAAAGGAGCTAGAATAGCAACTGCACTTGACTTTTTAAGCCAAATGATTTTATGAAAATTTTGAGCGTTCATTTTGTATCGAGTGCATGTAATTTCCTCTGCTTAGATAATTTTGTAAATTTTTAGTGGTGCTCTGACATACTGTTTCTTGATCATGGTAAAGTCTAGCTAAGGCTTCTTTCCGTCACAGAAACAAAACAAGTTCACACATGGCAATTATTCATAAAGATACCTTGGATTAGTTTTGTTCAATGATATTAACAATCAATTACATTCAAGAAAAAGGAGAAGCACTTTCATACTTAAAAAAGCCCAGAAGTTAATGAACAGGAGGTTCTTAATAAGATACAGAGATCGCCAAAATACAAACATGATCGCGATCATTGGAGCATAAGCGACGGCATCCGAAGTCTGCCTAAAGAGAACCAGTGAGATTGATCCATCAACTAGCGACAAAACGAACGCAGACTTTTTCTTACGAATGCTTACCAAAGTAGTCAATAAAGTAAAGAAAACTTTTTACAATATAAAAATATCAAGTTTGAAGAGATACTGTAGAAAAGTGTAACAGATCAATCAACTTGGAAGGTAAGTAAGAAAGTAAAAAGAAAAGTGAACAAGAACGCCAGCAACTCAGAGTAACAGGGCAAAATATCAAGCAGGACAGGCAAATATCAAAGTGCGCAGGTTGACAGCTACTTTCTCTCATGTAGGGTTGAGGACTAGCGGAAGGTAGGACGCCCTTTTCGTCCTTTAATCATTACAGAGAGGAAAATAATAAGTAAACGTACAAGACCGAAACACAATAATTCTATAATGAGTACAATATATTATTCAGTGCTATCGTCAAATGGCTACTTAAAAAGTTAAAAGCCATAATGTTTTCCATTAATCTCTGTGGTATACAATATGAAATGCTGTCATCACAAACCAGCAGACAGTCAACAAAGTGGCCTCGGGTGTTACACTACATATAATAATCTAGTCTTCGGAGCTTTCTGGTCAACGTTTTTGTTTTTGTCAATGTTTAGAACTCTATTTATTTCATTTACTGATGACTAACTGTAACAAATTAATGTATTATAAATGATCTATTAAAAGTCTTCATTAAAGGAAGTACAAAAGTACGATTATAGGGATCAGTGTAATGCAAAACATTCTATTGCTTTATAAATATCAGTCATACAAAATGAAATACATCTTAGATTTTTCTACATAGTGCACAAATCTGTGCTTACAATTTGACTACCCGATGATATATAAAACAAAAAGACTGTTCTCTGCACATTTGGCATCACGTGTCGCAAGGATAACTCATACGTCTCCCCTATGAGTGTCAGCAAAGTGTCCCTTCAAGATGAGAACATTTATCTGACATTTGCAATAAGCAATACTAGGCTAGATCAAGCCCGTGTGAACTTAAGTGGTTCGCACAAAAGGTAAAAATAATTTGTTGCGGATTCATCTATAGTAAAATCGCAATTTATAAAATGCCTTCCTTCGGCATCTACATACCTTACATAATTTGTCACGTACATCTACTTATCCCTGTGAAATACCAATTTACCTATTCTAAAAGTCGGCTGTAGTAATAATACACATCTTCCATATTGAGTGTTACTCCAACACTTCCCGTCGTATAATTCTTGTGACTAGACATTCTTGGTGGGGCAAAACACTGCCATTGAAAAAGGAAGATAGCTATGTTATACGGAGCACCAGCACTTGCCTTGCTAGCAGGGAAAAGGGGGGGGAAAGGTGGAGAGTTTCCCTAGTAACACGGAGGGGGACGACAACACCACCACTCTCTGAAAGTGATTTGGCTTTCCGCTTTCAGATTTCACTTTTTGCCACGCTCAAATACAAAACTTGAAATGCCTTGTAATCCCTGCACACAAATAACATATTTTTCTTTCCCCTCTAGAGTGTGATGTAAATCATTTATAAAACAAAGGCTCTGTTGCAACCCCTTCAAAGCAGAAACAGACAAACTCTCCCACATAAATACGAGGCGCCCTTCCTACGACTTTACAGGTAGGTCAAATACTATAGGTGGGTTGGTCGGTCTGTATTGAAATGTGCAGGTAGACGCATTGATGTAGGTGGTCACCCCATCTGTTGTTATGCCATAACCTGTAAAGATAAAAAAAGGAACTTTAATGAAACTGCAGAACACTCTGCTGTAGCAATGCTTTTTATATTTCTTTAAATAAAGGCCATGAAATCCACCATTTTAAACACTACATAAGGGAGTGGTATACATACTCCTTAGGTGCAAAAGCGGCAATGCAATGTATCGAAAATTGCCAAATGGTCAGAAAGAAATAAAGCCGTGCATAGGATTATCGTCAGTAAATCTAACAGACTCAAATACACAGTGAAAAGTTTACACATATTTCTAAATGCATTAGTCAAAAACTGAGAACAAAAAAACGTGTCTGTCATGGAAGATAATGATATGTAACACAAAAACTCTGTCAACCATCAAAAGACAAATGCTAAAATAAATTGGGCATGTAAGGATATGTCATTGGAAGAGATCGACTTCAAACGCCAACATCTGTCGTGACAGTCGTAGAAGGAGTAGTAGAAAGTAGAAGTAGTAGTTACTGTTGTTATGGTGGTAGCAGTGACAGTAGCTGTAGTATAACTAATAGTAGCATCAAAAGTAGCGATGGTAGCAGTAATGGCAGTCTTTGAGTGGTAAATGTAATAAAAGGTAAACGGTAGGAAGTAGTTGCTGTTATTGTAAAGTCACTGGCAGAAGTTGTAGTAGGACTAACAGTGGCAACAGAGGTAGCGGTGATGACGGTAGTGGAAGCATTACTCAGGGTAGTGTATGAGGAATGTAGAAACCATAAATTCACGAAGTCAGACGAATCTGCCAATCCTCCAGCCTCTCTTGAACGAATAAATAAGCCTATTGTTCATGAAATAAAACAAATGCGAAATAAACCTCATAACTGCGCTAAATGTTTAAAGTGCGATCTTAATGACACGACTCGGATGATTCCAGGCTTATCTACCAACGTCACTTTTCCCTCAGGGTTTCCAATAAAAAATCCTAAAACGATTTTTCTGAGCCCAGCTGCCCAAATAGGCAAGACCTTAAAAACTGTCCTGTTTAAACTTAGATAAAATTGACTCTTGCGATTTTCCTTGTTTGAAATAACAAATTTCACTACAAAGCGACAAGTAAATAATTGATTTTTTACAAAAATAAAGTGAAACACGACATATAACAATAATACTTCATACAAATACAAACGTGATACAGTACACACACCTCTTTTACATAGACCTTTTGATGTCTGTAATAACAGCCTGACAAAGCTATGACTAAGTACGTGCATGTTGGGAAAATTTGATATACGAGTTTAACTGGGTAAAAAACGTTGTTCAGTAAATAAGTAAATTGTGAGCTCTTTATTACCAATAATATACAAATTTTTTCGTTTTAAAACAGGATACATGAGTTTTCTGTTATTTGTCAATAAGTATATTGCAAGAGGGCAACAAAATGTCTGATCTACAACTGCAACGACTAATAATGCTCATTGCCCACATTTCTTACTTCGCCCACTACCTGCACATTATAATTCCAATTATTTGATGATGTTGTACATTATAAAAAGGTAATATACATTAAAAACGTCTGCACTCTTCTCAATAACTATCAGGTTTTGAAGAATAATTAGACTACTAATCACTTGCAAATACAAACCTTCATGAATGTGCCCAAAAATGTGAAATTTTGGTTTCACCCTCTTTTGTATTGTGGAGAGTAGTTCTGCACATCCTGCACGCTCTGCTGACATCCTACATAGATCACCATGACCTAATGGAAACAACAGATATTATGATGCTTCATAAAGTGTCATAAAGCAATGGATCCAGGGGACGAAAAAGGTTATGCAGTATATCTCACAAAGACATATAAATTCTTCTATCATGCTGTTCTGATCTAATAACATTATATACAATGCATGATATTGCTGTAATCATCTGATGCATAGTTTTACAATATTGCAATCTTGTCAAGACAATGAGTCAGTAACCAGCCTTCAACAATCCTTGGATCTACTGATATCAAGATGTTTTGTTTGCAATATGGATGTAATGCTGATGTATTGTTTCTGTCAAGAGCTTACCTAATCTATTTTAGTTAGTAGGACCATGGTACATTCTTCCATATATAAAAGAGAGTCTGTATGCGTGACCAGACATTTATCAGCACCTTTGCTTTGGTCTGTAGTTGCTTTGAATGGTTAACACTTTCAACCTACGCTTTGTGTCTACATCATGTTTGTACAGTATAAACTAAAGTTTAAGTACAATTGCTTTGTTTTTAAACTGCAAGGCACCTATGAATCTTCACAATCACTATCTCCAGCATCCTTTGTCTGACATTCAAGATCTCTACACCTTCCTCTCATTATTCACTTGTCAAAACTGACAATATGGTTGGGCCGGCAGATAAATGTACTGTCCTCAGCTGCCACAATGATGTGTAAAACTCTATGGGTTCACTCTTCAATATGCCAGATAGTGCTGCTGTGCAGACAATAGTGGCAAGTTCAAATCAGACAGGTTACAAGATCTGAAAGGAAATTCAAGGACTTATTCTGCAGTGATGTCCTTGACCAAGATGTTACACAATACCCACGTGTAAAATTATGGTATGGCTAAAGTATTCAAAAACAAATATTACATAATCTGTACTCTCCATTGCAATTTTCTATAGAGTTGTATCACCACTAGTTACATGATTTTTAGGATGATTCACCGGATAACATCTCCATGGATCGTCTTGAAAGTTTACTATGATAACTGCTGGCAGTGCTTCTGTTGTGTTGTGTGAACATCAAACGTTTTAGTGTAAATCATTTAAGTAAATGAAATGCACTGGGTCCTGCATTAAATAATATCTTCTTTGAGGCAAATTGATTCTGTTAGTATTTTCTTTGACCAGCTTGACGGAAGAAAGAATCAACACTGGTTTTGGATATGTAAACTTTGTAGAGAAAGAAACCAAATTAGTAAATACAGGTTGTTAGTGCATCTTGTCAACCCACTAAGAATGTTTAACTTTTCATAAATGTCATCATTTTAATTTTATAGTTTGAATCCTTGATACCCCACAGGCATCTGAATTCTCTTTAGGTTTCTGTGAACACATTAGCACTTTTCTGCATTGCACTACCCTTTGCTGATATCTTGGGTGAACTGAGCTTTAAAAGTAAAAAGTTCAGTCATCAAATTTGAGCGTTGGCTGTTGTTACACTTAACACAGGTTTGCCTTCACCAATGGCAACCATCTCTATATTGACTTTATGAATAAAATGATCTAAGCTTGCCGATAAGAAATCTAAGAATATTTGTGTGCCTCATGTAAAGGAAAACAATCACTTTGGCTAATAGACTGTCTTCAATGCACATGTGTTGTTGCAAACTTATGCATGTGGTAAAATTTGTCTAGTAGATGGTAGCACAAAATATCTTCAAAGTGTCAACACCCCCCCCCCCCCTGGGCAGAGGAAGGGTGTTGGTTCCATTAATTACTGTAGGAACAAACATAATCTATATGTACAATATGACATTGGCTTAGGACATTGAAATACAATGGAATTATGATAGATTAGGGATGAACCAGATATAACCTAGTTTGAATATACAGTTGCTTTGATGCTTCATTTACCTGCTTGCAATACAATTGACCACCTTATTGACTAATAATTTTGGCTCTTGCCAAGCACCAGTTGGTTTTGGATGTATAATGGCAAGTAGTAGGATACAATTGCAGTTTCCATACAAAAATGATGTAGGGAGAACTCAAGGACTACCCAAGAAGATGAACTGGGAACATTGCCTCTTGTTGCCAAAATACATTGATTGCTAGGTGCCTTGGAAAGGACCTGGCTCATAGAGGGTGCTATATTCATACCATATATTTACATCCTTTAATTAGGCAATGGAAGGATACAACAAAAAATTTAGACAACTAATGCCAAACCACAACAATGAAAGAGTAATGACATTAATTCCGTCAGCTCTATAACGTATCTGTACCCTAGTTCGGCCACCTGTACCCTAGTTCGGCCATGTTGCTGATATGGTTTGATACACTGTTTGTGAAATTGTGATTTCAAAGGGTGAGGATAAGTTGCTAATGATGCATGGTATACATTTATCTTCCATCTGACCTAATGGACTTGAAATAAGAGGCAAAATTTTTGAAAATCAATGCAATTGTTTAAATTTTGAAAAAATTCAAAATTTCGTATTTTAATGGCACTTAGTCATAAATGCTGTGTAATGTGGATAATGCAAATTTTGAGACAATGTTATGTCTTACTTTAAGAAAAATCAAGATACCTTACATTTATTCAAGCACTTAAGTTTTCTAGCCAACTATATTTCGGCATCAAGATGTGTACCCTAGTTCGGCGGGCCAAACTAGGGTTCAAGGCTTTTGTTTCATACACTACTTTTTAAATCTGATAAACAGTCCTTCACATTTTTGGTAGAAGATGATGTTGCAAGTTTCTTTTTCAAACAACAAACAGTAGTTTAGAGTAAATGAGCCTGTGTTCATCACATTTAGGTCTATACTGATACTGTTCCCACTTATTGTCCTATTGCAAATGTTGCACCCTTTGGTTTTAGTGCAAAACTTACAAGACCTGTGCAGATCAGTCAGTTATTAGCAAGAAAGCTTTACATGTGGATTCTTTTCTTCTATTGTGTATCATAAGGTAATTAGATCAGATTTATTCATTGAAAACACATTTGGCTCATTAAAGGTAATTAGGCATCCTGGCTTTTGTTTAGTAGCATTTCACTTATTTTTAAGCAGTAATAAAATATCCTGGCTATTGTTTCATTTCAATTCAACCATAAGCAAGAGTGACTTACTACTTTTAGTCTTCAGTAGGTTCTTTTCTTCTGACTGACTTAATTGCATGCTTTAAACAATTAAGTTTTGAAATGTATAGTTAACCTATTATGATAAGTCATATCACAACTTGAAAAGTCTTCATTTGATGATAAAGTGTTTTCCTGAGAGGATTGAATTTATAACAGCTGCAATATTATTGAAAATGCCTAGAAGTAAATCTGATGGACGAAAAAGTTTGATCCGTACAAGGAACAGGCAAGTCAAGAGAGGGAAATATCAGAATTATGACATAAGTACACTTCAAAAAGCTATTCTTATGGTGGCCAGTGGAAAATCTGTACGGGAAACTGCAGTAAAGCTTCAGATCCCACGTGTTACTCTTGGTGATGAATATAACAAATATGTTACAAGTGAGCAACCTAGTGTTGATGAATACCTCAAGAACAGATCCTCTCGCTTGATCCTATTGACTAAAGAAGAAGAGGATGCAGTTAAACAATATGCACTTTGGCAGCACAAACGTGGAATGCCTCTCAATCCTAAACAAATGAAGGCTTTGATTCGAGAACTTCATGCAAAAGCTACCAGCAGAGGTGAAAAGAGACAACCAATCAATGTACAAAATGGTCCATCAGCAAAATTTATGCGGGGATTTTACAAAAGACACACAGAATTAAGCAAGCGATGTGGTGAAACAGTTGATCGTGGTCGAATTAATATGGCAAGTAAGGAAACAGTCGAACAGTACTTTCAGCTGTTGAAGGAGACTTTGTTGAACTTTGAAATTGCACAGCAAAATGCAGATGGAAGTATAAACCAAGATTCAATATTAAAAGAACGTGTTTACCTTGCTGATGAAACAGGATGGGGTGTGCAATCAAAAAGGAAGACAGTCATTAGAGAAAAAGGTGCGTCACATGTTTTTATACGGAAGCTAAACGATGAAAGCCATAAAACCTTGATGCTAGGAGTATGTGGAAATGGCGATGTTCTCAAGCAGTTGATCATTTTAGAAAACTCATTTCCCTTATTAGGAGAAAATGAAGCTGATCACATACCAGATGACATTTTGATCAGCAAAACGGAAAGTGGATCCATGGAGAAAGAGCTTTTTACTGAATGGGTGAAAAATGCAGTAATCCCTCATAAACAGAAACATAACCCCGATGGTATATCATTGATGATTCTGGACAATCATAGTTCAAGGTTCAGTATTGATACTATTGACTTGTGCATTGAACATAAACTCGAAATATTGTGTTATCCTGGGCATCTTACTCACATCTTACAAGGACCAGATGTAGTTCTTAATAAACCTATTAGCACCATTGTTGATAACATGCTACATAATAATATATTTGTCTCTGGAAACAGTAATTTATCACGTGTTGCATTTATGGCAATTGTTGATCATGCAGTGAAGGAAGTTTGCACAGTTGAGCAAGTCAAAAAAGCATTCAGTGCTACTGGTGTAATCCCTTTTGATCCAAAACAAATAGATATGTCCCAATTCCCCTCCAGTTCAGCTGGCATTGAAAGTGAAATGAACTGTTCTCCAGTGAAAGCAACGTGCTCAACATGTCGCACAAGGGATGTTACGCTCCACCCTTTGGTAAAACAGGGTGTGATTCCAAAAAGATTAGCAGATGCATTTGTGTATACTCCCCCACCTTCAAAAGTGAAATCGAAGTCAAAGGTGGTCAAACATGCACGCATCATAACATCAGAGGAAGTGAAAAGGGAAATAAAAGAAAAGGAGAAGAGGAAGGATGCAAATAAATGCACTAGGAAAAGGAAAGTGCGAAAAGGGGATACTTCAAAGACAGGAAAGGTGAAAACTGTGCCGATTGCTTTACAGGAAACTAGTAAACATACAAGTGTTGGTGAAACCACAGTTGGACATGACATGAACAGTCATACTTTAAACAGTTTGCCCAGTACAGATGTCCCCAAATACAGCAGAGGACAATATGTTATTGTGCAGTATTTCAGCAAACAAAAGGTTTTGTACTTTGCTGCTGTTATAACTGCTGTGATTGAGGGAGATAACCTTTATGAAGTAATGTTTTACAAATGTAAAGGCAAGAAATTTTTCACTTTGGATACCAATGACACTGACACCATTGGTGTGGAGTGCATCAAAGGGGTCTTACTGCCTCCAGACATTATACAAAAAAGAGCAGAAAATTATTACTTCTTTGATGTTTCAAAGTACAGTTTAAGATTAGAGTAGAACAACTGTTCGTGACTTTTTACACTATTACTTCATTCTTTATGTTCTAAATAATTTCTACTACTTGTTTCATTAGGGGAATACAAAAAGGAGCTGAAAGTGAATCTTACACTTTATTGTGTTTTTTCTCTTCATCAAGTCTGCTATCGCAATGGCCATATGCCAGAATGCATCTAAATGTTGAAGTTTAGTAGTCTGATTTCAGATAGCCTGGCTACATGTACATTACCCTATTGAGATAGGGTGACTTTTTCTTGAAGATTATTTGCTGTTTTTAAGTATGTATCACAAAAAGACTAGAATTTGATATTTAGTTTATTCACATATAACACTTCGGATAGTGAGTACCCTACTTCGGCCGGCCGAACAAGGGTTCACATCATGAAAACATCACTGCAGTATATTTGGAGGGCTGCAGAAACAGGAGATATAATCAAATACTCAAAATTTTAACTGAAAACAAAAAAGGGATTGTGCATTAAACTTAGACTCTTCTACCATCAGTTTTCATGACAATTTGTACCTTTTACACATCAAATTACACATTTTCAGTGGCCGAAATGGGTATACATATGTTACATGATCAATCTGGTCATCAAGGGCCTAAGAGAACATAAGCCAGACGAGCAGAAGAGCGTTAAGGAGATGAACGACAGAGTCTGTCAGACGTTCAAGTTGTCTAACCAAAGGTAGTGTGTTTTCTAAGAACACTACAAACTCCTTTGATGCCCCAAAAGAAAGTGGTGAGCAATGCTACTTAGTTTTGTACTCTTACAATGGACCATATGGTCTATGTTCTACTGGAGATTTTACATGTACTAGTCATATATTGGCATTTTCAGTAGTATTGGTAGAAATGTAAGATGGCATAAAACAACAGTGTAAATGGGAAAGAGGCACATCAACAGGCATCTTTCATGTCAGAAGTTCTTTTCACTGACAGTCAAGTGGATTTGATAGTTTAATATTGTTACTGATAGAGCTTGGCACACAGAGAATATCTGTGTTTGGCAGTCAATATATGGAGTAAGTTGGATAAGTGGATGACGATGAACCTAACAAAGGACATACTAAAGTTGTATTGATGAAAATTTTAACATTGCAGTGGGAAAGTGTATCCGGTAAGAAAAACAGTGGTAGACTCCTAGCAATAGAGGAGGTGATACAACCCTAAGGAGCTTCTGGACTCTGACAACATGTTACTGGCAAAAGAGTTCAAGGAGGATGTATGATGGCTAAGTATGAAAGTCAGTAGACCTATAGAGAAGATGAAAATTATGCTGAATCTGTGGCCAAAAAGTAGGAGTCTATCCCGTATATTGTGAGATGTGTGGAAGGTGGTGTCATCACAGATCTTCTAATCTCATCTTTAAATAATGTGAGGTATTTTGTTTGTCCCAGCTGTCCAGTTATTGGAGTCCAGGAAAGAACTGACACTATTGAAGTGAATGGGGATTGAAGAGGTGAGCCAGTAGGACAGTGATGATCATTGAAGAGAGTAGCAAGGTACAGGATTGTCTTAGCCTGGCATAAATAAAGAGAACAAGGAGGAATCTTCGTGGAGAGTAGAATACCGCAGAAGACAAGAGGGCAGGTGGTCGACCAAAAAGTGTTGGATGGACAATATTAAGACTAATATGTTAGTTCTCAGTATAACAGAGGATCTGACAGATAATCAAGTTGCATGGAGATCAGCAATCAAAAAGGAGGTGAAAACAAGGCGTCCAACCCCAGCAGCTGGGAAAAGAGGATGTTAACCCATGCAGTAAGTATCCTACTGACTCCGTGTTACAACCTTAACCCCCAACATGGTAAGCAAATACATAAATATCTGGCTTCCCTCCATTATCAAGGTTGTACATTTATAGTCCACAGTCAGCTAACAAAATTTCATTCTGCACCCCAATTACCTGGGGGGACTCTATGGAGGCTCGTGATGAGCAGCAAGCTTGACACAAAAACTGCCCTGAGTCAACAGTAAAAACGCCAGCGTAAGCTAGGAAGATCCTGGCTCTCCACTTTATGTCATCCCATCACGATCATTATCGATCTGTATTAGAAACCCCAATAGCTTGTTATCGATTTCATTCCAACGGCGAGAGCAGAACCGTTTTCCTTTGCTGAGATGGTTGTGAAAGCTGGATAAAAACGTTGGCTGCTTTCATGATCTCTTGGACTTCCGGCTTTGATGAAGTATGTATAACTACGCTCGTGCTAAATAAAATTAAACTACACGTACCCGATGTACATGTACGCTCATGCTAAATAAAAATAAGCTACATGTACCCGATGCCACGTGTGGTGATGGGGGTCCCATAAACGAAATTTCTACGGAAACTGACTACAAAACAGCTATAACGATGGCTTCGTGAAGCCTGCAAACTTGCCTTTGTGAACTGGATCGCATTCTTCACAACATATATGTATACCCGACATATATTCACATGTGCAACAACTCAATACACATTATTTATATGCTTATATTTTCGCTTCACGGTGTGGATCATGAAGCCACCGTATAATAGCTGTCTTGATAAAATGTTTTGAAAGTACCAAGGTACGAGTAGAAGCAGCAGAATAGAGTCCGTGTACCACTACTAGATAGACTACTACTGACTCACTGCCAGCGAAGAACCAAGACTTACGGGATAAGCCCAGCTGTCCAGCCGAAAGTTTTTATTATCCTCTTTCGCATGCGCAAGAAACCAAATGAACCATCGACGAAGCCCTTAACCTTCCTCTCAGCAGATTTGAGGTTGGGCATGGTTATTTAGATTCCTATTCCTTGTTCTTCTAGTTGCTTAAATGATTTGTAAATTCTTAGCGAGGCCAGGTTGAAACTTTCATTATCTTTCACATCATCATTTCTTTCGACAGGATAAGTCTTGATATGACTGCTTGCAATAATATACCTATGTATGTCCTTCGCAAACCGGCGCTCGCTACCCTAAAATTCTACCCAAGTCGTCTTACTAAGGAGTAATCAGTTTTTTAGAGAAAAAAAACACAACATTTTGGTACGATCCAACCTGTGATGAAACCAGTTCCTGGAGTTGTTGCTCCAAGCAGCTTTATTGTCCAACAGAGATATTTTAAGAGAATAACAAGACGTTCAAAATACACTCCATCCCAGATCTTTGCGTTACCTACTCAATTGTGCATTATGGGAAATTAATATTTCTCTCAACATTCTCTCGATAACGATCGTCTGTGCTGGAACTAACTGCTGAGTATATCATAAGAAATCCTTTTGACATTTAAGCCAAAACGTAAAAATAATAACTAAAATCATATGGGGAAATAAAATAGCCAGGGGATGTATCAATAAATAAGGGAATCCAGGGGGGGAGTGTGAAAAACTCAAGAAACAACAAGATGTTTCCCAAAATAGTGAAATCCTGGCAAATGGGAACGACAATTAAGTTGTGGAAGATAACGGGGAATTTATCCCTAAATAACATTTCCTTCTCAATGTAATGTTAGCCCCAAAGGATGTCGATCACTCCTTGTTGATCTCAAAATTATCCGACTATGGAGTCTCCGTAGCAGGTCAAAAATGGTTTCGCTCTTATCTCAGTGAAAGAAGGCAGCAAACGTCCATAGGAGACACTCTTTCTTCAAAAAGAACTGTAACTATTGGCGTACCACAAGGATCTGTCTTGGGGCCTCTACTATTCCTTTTATTTATTAATGACTTACCTGAATCATTGAAGCACTCAAGCACAATTTTGTTTGCTGATGACACAGCGATATATTGTTCAGGGAAAAATGCTACCGACATTCAGAGCAAGTTAAATGAGGATTTACGTTTGGTTAAACATTGGCTAAATTACCATAGACTAACATTAAACACTTCTAAGTCAAAATTTATGATCGTTGGAGGTAGACAGCAATTAAAACGATACGATGATCTGAAGCTAATGATTGACGAACACGAACTTTCTAGGGAAAGATGCTATAAATACCTTGGAATAGTA
>JAAAKL020010765.1:0-14131 GCA_010016065.2 Carybdea cf. marsupialis auct. non (Linnaeus, 1758) | reverse complement strand
GAGAGGGGGGAGGAGAGGGGGGGGGAGGGAGGGGAGGGGGGGGGGGGGGGAGGAGAAGGGGGAGGGGGGGGAGGGGAGAGGAGAGAGGGGAGAGGAGAGAGGGGAGAGGGGAGAGGAGAGAGGGGAGAGGAGAAATGGGAGAGGACAGAGGGGAGAGGACAGAGGGGAGAGGAGACATTAGACAAGAGACAGGGGAGGGAAGAGAGGGGAGAGGAGACAGGGGAGAGGGGAGGTACTATCATTTTACCGACAGGAAAATCCGCATATTTTTGTCGACGCAATAAAAAATTACTCCCTAAGAACAAGGACAAACTTACCTTCCTTTTCATTCCCTAGTAATAGCACTGTCTTCGCTGGAAATCGATATTCCTCTAAGCTGGTGCTCTCTGACGTCTGCTCTACACCTACAATACGGTAGCCTTCACTTTTTTTCTCCTCCAAATAACCCACGAGTTTTCGCACAATGACTTGCTCGATGTTTATCCAGCGCTCTGCAGTTACACTAAGCGACTTGAAAGTCGTATCTTGTAGGTACTTAAGACTTCCCAACTGTATGGTGATACAAAGGAAATGAAAAATCTCAGTAAGTTATCACAATAAACTGTACAGAACCGTTTTCTATCATTGTAGCAATGCAGCCGAGAGGCTACTCCCACCAGTCAAAAGTTGAAAACCAAAAAATAATCAAGTAGCAGATAGAGATTACCTTTAGGCTGTTTCCACCCTAGTTGCTCTTTTATTTTATAATGCAATTGTGCGTTCTTAAGTGTAACAATTGGGTCATAGTTTTGATCAACTCGAGCAAAAGTGTGCCCTAACGTGGCAAAAGTGGTACTAATTTAGGTTAGGCCCCTGTGCTTGGTTTTGCCTTTAAATATGCTAAGTCTTCAGGGATTTTGTATGCTGTTCTTAGGAAATCAACTGTTTGAGTAGATACTAGAAATAGAAAAGTATGTCACGAACCGGATCCAAACCAATGATTCACACCTTCGCGGTTTGCGCTTTACTAACTGAGCCAGGTGAGCCCTGTTGGGGACATACATTTCTATTTCCCTAGTATCTGTTCAACATTTATTCCCCTAGTCGCCATTTTAGCTTTCAATACTCCAAAGGAGGGCATGGACATCCAGCTTTACGGAATTTTGTATACTGGGCCCCCTATGCCATGTGACGTGGCAAAGGAAGGACTCCCAGAAATCAGCTTTATGTTCTTATCATTGCATAGCATAGCGGTATACATAATTACATATCAACATATAGCTCACCAGGTATGAGCAGCAACACGATCTTCGTCAACACGACTTCCGATTACCGATAATAAGCTTACACCAAAGAGAATAAATGCGATTACAGTCATCGACGTATTAGCACTTAATCTAAAATGGCCGCAGTATATATATAAATGATGCAATAAGAATGTAACAGAGTGCTTACTACTGACAGCAACACACTTTGATCTGTCTCTTTCTTGAAGTCTAAGTCTTCTTTACTAAACTACTACTTAGCTTTGCGTTCTAATTTACTGGTTAACATTACTACAAAACTAAACGGTCTCTTCATGTGCTTTTTAAATAAAATTAGCAACAAAAGAGAGCACACATTGATGAGGTGGTCCCAAGAGTGAGTGCCGAGGTGAAGCATGATCGCATATACACTTAACGGCACAATTGCCACGGCATAAGAAAGAGAAAAAGAAGGATAACACAAAAAAATATGGGTGTAAAGATCAAGAAAAAAGGCAAAAGGAAGATGTGGGAAAAGAAGTATAAAAGATAAACAGGAATAAAAGACTATGAAATACAAAGTGAAGGAAATCTTGTTAAAATAACTTTATGTGGTTATTTCACGAAGACAACTGGAACAAAAACTTTGACCATTATAAAAAATAAATAAAAAAATTTAAAAAATATAAAAAGCGAGCCAAACAACACAGAGAATTTGCACTTACTACCAACGTATTGACTCCAAATATTTCGCACGTCCTGCACAATCCACCAAGATTTGGGGTTTTGTCTATCAAAGAAGCGCACAAAATGAGCTGACCTTGTCCTTCATTTTTCATCCTTGAAATGGCTTCTTGGAATAGCGGGTCATCAATAGGAGGAAGTACACTCCATGGTGAAATCTTTTTCTGTACCTCTTTGTTTGTGTTAGTTACAACTACGGAGAAAAGGCAGAGACTCAATGCTAAAACGTTCTTATTGATACAAGACAGTTTTTATTAGTAGATCGTATAAAGTAAATACAACTTCTGATTGCTTGTTGCCTCTTAATTGAAAGGAAATAAAACAAAACCAGCAAACGCTTGAGTTCAAAAAGGACTTGGGATGAAATTGGAGGTTTAAAACTACAATACAGAAAGAAGGGGTCTCATTCCCACACCTCAAGTCAGTTGTAAAGCCAACTGTTAAAACCGTAAACTATCTAAATAAGGTTCCGATGCAGGAAATTTCGGGATGAGAATTTATGGGCTTTTCTGTTACAAAGAATATGATGCTCATCCGCATTCGGAGCAACGGATTTCCAAAACTGTCTCTGACAGACCTATGAGGAAGATCGAGTTGAGATGAAATTGCGCCTCTTGCTGCCACGCAAATAAGCTTGCTTCATTTGCGCATTCGTCACTCACCGTGCATTCATTTTTATCTGGGCCCTTTTCTGGAATGGGCATCATACTGCAGCACCAATAGCATCCTATCTTGATCCGGTCCTGCACAAAGGGGGCTTTGAAGTTTGGTAAAGTAAGAGAGGGACTAAAATACTCAATGGTTTCGGAGAACGCTGCTATTTACTGTAAATACACGGTGCATGTGTCTAGTAAATTGTGCAGATGCTCTACGTTATATGATGTCAAGATTATCTCATGGATTCCTTCATCTACATAGCACTACCCAACAGATGTGGATACAGAAAGCATAAAAACTGAAATGCAAGTACCTTCACTAATCTTTGTTTCTTGTTCTTCAAGATCCTGGTAGATAGATACGTCTAGATTGTCCCTAATCTTCAACGTCTTCCCATTATTGAAGTCGAACACACTGCAATCAACCCATTCATCCTCAGCCACTCCGGACAACTTGAGAAACTTAAAAAATATTGTCTCTAGTGAGTAATGGTTCAATGCATGGAAGGAAGCAAAGAAGAAGGAACGTGCCAACTCTCGTCGATGTCTAACAACAGAGCTATTTGTGTCTGTAAGGGAGAAACATTCCTCAAGTGCTCTATATTTTTCTAACGTAGTTTCCCACTTTTTTGATTTGCATAAAGACCACAGATGTTCAAGGACGACTTGTGCGTGAAGTTTAACTTGCAAGTGCTGCACTTGCGTCCACCTCAAAAGATGTGAAATCGAAGTTTCAATAAAAGGTTGCAGAGAACCATGGTCATATAACTGTGACAGGTGGTGAACGATTCCTATAAGTGACGTCAAAATCCCAACTCTAGATTCGCCACCCGTATCCATCTTCTTCCATAATTTATCTAAGTGAGCAGTATGTTTTCTTAAAAGAAGGACAACAGCCCACTCGACGAAACGTCTGACACTTGGCTGATTATCAAAGTACAAGGCCTGGAAAAGGGACGTTAACACGTTGTTGACATCCTCGGGCGTTCGTAGTTCGTATAAATCCATGAACACCAAAACTGCCTGCCATATACGGAGTTTTTGCCTGTGTATCAAAGAGTCTCCGAAATACCTTCTAAACTTTAAGGACAGACCATTGTCCTTCATTATCAGCATCTCCACCAACTGATTAATGAACTGCAAGTCACTATATTTGTTTGCAAATTTCAAACAAAAATCGATTAACTTGGTACGGACTAAAAAGTCCTGTCGATTATCTTCATCGTCCAGTTTTTTGAAAATATGAGTTGAAACAAAGTTCTTTGCATCTCTGAGAATCATTAAGTTCTTTTTGTGGATTGGGCCAAATACAAGTGCATCTACTATGATAGGTACAAATTCATCGTAAATCATTTTGGCCTCATCTACTGAAACATTTAACCAGTGAACAGAGATGTGATCAGTTACCGCATTAAATACACCTCCTTTCTCGTCTCCGATTGCGAACATCTCTTTCCAATATAACTTCATCCGCTCTAGTAAATCTTCCGTTTGTAGCAAGAGGCATGGGTGGAAAAGTACAGACGTGAAACACGGTAGTAGTGTCCAGTAACTTATATCTCTTCTATCTTGCTCCAAAAATAGTCGCCAAGTAGCGTCCAGAGCGGTAGTACATCCATTTCGATCGGATATACATATCAAAGGTAATAAATTCTCCATGCACTGAAGGAGTGGATGAATGTCGCCTGAAGATACAAAGTCATAAGTTTCAATGACTGCACTAACCAAAGATGTTGGAGTGCAGTTAATGAGGTTGAGATGTTGCCATGCAACATCAGCCTGTTCCTGTGTAGTTACATTTGTACCTTGAAAAAGTATTTCATTGTTTAAAAAAATTAACACCGTCTTCCAGAAACAAGAAATTATCCAAGACATGCGAATATCCTCCGGTGTGCAAGCTTCTCTCTCAACACTTGAGTTCTTGCCACTTGAGTAGGACATAAAATTAACTTGACCTATCGACTGTAATATGCCTGAGAGCTGAGGCCTCACATCTTGTTCCTGAACTACTTTGTTTACATTTTGACACAAAAACAGTATGTTTTCCATGCATGCCCAAAGCGTCACGTCCATTTTCATGCTGTCAATTCCCGAAAGGAAATCCGAGCACGACTTCAAAGTCTTCTCGAAGTGCATTCTGGTACTAGACTCAAGTTTCCCAATCCTCTTAATACCATGAACCTCAAAAATGAACTTTTGAAGTTGAAAGGAAACATGAACTTTTCGGTTGACTTTTAGATAAAACTGGTTCAAAGTGGCACATAGAACCATCTCAATGTAATCTAAGAGCACTGGAAAAGCATCTATCATAGTGTTCAATAACATTCTATCAAAACTTAGTGTCCGCTCTGAAAGCTTACAGTGATAATCACAATTGGCATTAGTTGTATCAGCTTGTCGTGCCAGAATGTGTTGCAACAATATGCTACAAAACCCAAGAACCTTGGTCACTTTCTCCTCCGACAAGTACGGATTTGTTTTCAGCTTAACGAGGAAGTCGAAAAGAGGAGCAAGTAAACGTTTTACATGTCTCTCCATAGTTTTGTCCAACTCAACTTGGTCATTGTGTACTTTATCGCACGACATACTTACCAGAACATGGAAGGGCAATAGAAACAATATGCAAGCCCTTTCGGTACTTTCATTACAAAGCAAATTCATCACGTCGTTAACATTATCACCAACATGAGCATGCCAAAGTACTTCAAATAAATTCGATGGTGAAAGGTTTGTGCTGTTGGAGCCATTCCCTGTAAACCAGCCGTTCAATTTTGCCGTTGAACTTATTATCAAGTTCCATAGTGAATCACCATAAACCATGTGTTGTGCACCTAGAAGCAAGAGTGTGTAGGAGGTAGCTCCTTGTGGAGTAACTGTGGAACAGTCCAGGTTCTGAAATATGATCTTTGTGAAACAATAGCAAATCCCTCGGCGGATTTTGACAGGAAATGTTGATATGCAACATGCTATTGCATTCCTCATGACTTCAAATATCATGTTTTCTACAAATCCCTCCACTTTTACGCTGCTTAGTGCTTTGCTAATGTAGAAGAAAGGGATGCCATTCAAATCACTTTGGCAGAGACTCCGGACTGTCTGAAAAACAACAATAGCCATTTAATTATGAAGGAGAAGATGCGTAGTCATAAGTAAATGATGACATCAACCAAGATATTTTAATAACTCTTCTGCAATCATCAAAATCGGATTATCCATTCACAAAATCACTTTTTAACTAAACTAAGGACAATCTTCAAATCGATACACGAGGAACATGAAATACAGTTGTGTAACATATGCCATGCGCCAGGATCCATCACCCACAATCTGAAATCCCTGGTTCGAATCCCCGTGGTGACATTTTCACTTTTCACTACTGTCTCTTCTAACTTACAATCTGAATAGAAAAGTGCCTCCTTTACAATCATGATACCGTCATGATACCCTTTTCTTTGTATTAACATCGCTGTACACAGTACAGTGCTAAATGGATCTTGTGGAGAAGCAAGGATTCTAAATGATCAGTTTAAAGAGATACTAGATCAATAGAAAATTATGTCACATAACAGGATTCAAACCCATGGTCTCCACAATTGCGTAAAGCTGGATGTAGTTGTCCACTGCTGGGGGATTGGGTGCTATTGTGATGCGTAGAAAAATACAGTGTTATTACTAGAGATCACCTGTTTAAATTAGTCATGGGTTCCAAATCCCTTTGTTACATAATCTGCTCTTACTTTAGTATCTTTTCTCAAGGAGAAATAAATAATCTTCAAAACTGAAAATAATATGAATTGGGTGGAAATGATGTATGAAGGCCTACTGATCTATTATGTTACAGATAAAAAATAATGTACACAATATCAGCTGCTTGCTGAATGCTTTACATTTGCAGCAAGGAAAACAAATTAACAAGATAACAAAGTAATGACATATTTTACAAATGAATCTTAAACGGAAATTGTAGAATGTTGCTATTAAACTTCAATGCCATTTATTGTCTGAAGCCATCATTAAAAGTCTCTGTTGTAGCCTGGGCAGTTTATTGGGGGCAGCCAGATTTTTAAGTGGATTTACAAAGAAATAACAATAACAACAACCATAACATAGACAACGAACTATAGAAAGAGTAATAATAACAAAGAATATAAAGAAAAACACCTACATTTTAAAAATAGTACAAAGTAATAATGATAATACCCAATAAATCTCCAACTTCAACTCTCAGGGGTCACCAATAGGGTATGGGCCCAAGGGTTTATCACTTCACCTACCCTGGCTGATGCTGTAGAGTTCTGTGTTATTTTCACTGGATAACAATGTGATAAGATCAGAAAAAATAACTGGCATATACCTTGACAGACACATTATGCTGGAAAATGCCCAATTGCATTACACACAATGGAACTTTGAAACCGTCAGCCAATGACCATTAGCTATTTATTAGCATTAAATCCAATTTGCAAAACAATATACTTACTTACTTACACGTCGATTTTACTTCCCTTTCTTCCAGTGCCCGAGGGTTGGAAGTTCTGCCATGTAGTCCAGGTCTGATACTCACACACCACCACTCCCGATCCATAGCTCGTTCAGGTTTGAGGCCAATGCTTTTCAGGTCTTCATTGATACAGTCGGTCCATCTTTTCCATGGGCAACCTTTAGGACGGGGGCCCGGGATGACAATACTCTCAACTTTTCTAGGCCACACATTTTGGTCCATGCGCAGAAGGTGACCATACCAACACAACCTATTCCACCGCATAACCTCCTCAATACTAGCTAGACCCTGTCTAGACCTCAAAGAAAGTAGAGGGTCTCTGTCTCAAGTTAAGAAGCACAGATCCAGCAGATCATGGCATGATCACTTCAGGCTAATCTGGCTATATCCTTAGCTGTCACTGGCCATGTCTCACTACCATGGAGAAGAACCCTCCTTACACATGCCTTGTAAACATGGCCTTTGTTATGCAGTGAGATGCCACAACATGTAAGGATGGGGAGAAGCTCTCTAACCATTTTCCATGCCAATCTTATCCTGGCAGTTGTGGCATCATAGCAGCCCCCTCTCTCACCAGTTACATCACCTAGGTAGCAGAACAAGGTGACAATTTCCATTTCTTCTCCATCTAACTCCAAGTGGGTAAGAACAGGAGCAGTTTCTGTGTGGATCAAACCCATACAGCATCTGCATTTGAAGCTTGGGTTTTCCACGAGTTGACCCTTCTGGTCAGTACAGGCTTTATGTACCCAGTCATTACATGATGTGAACTGTATGGAGTTATTGCCCACACCTGTATAACACACTCTGCATGGATGTTTGCTCTTTTCGATGGGCTTCAAAGCATCGTGTCGACTACAAAGGATTTTGTCTTACCCATATTTACTCAGAGATCTTTAGCCCCAATTGCCGTTTTCCAAGTGGCCAGTTTAGTCATGAGCTCGTCAATGGTCTCATGAGAACATTAATATGAGAAAAATAAATATAAATATATATAATCCTCTGCGGGTTTTAATGAGCTTTGACATGGTGTTATAAGACCTCCCCTACTGCACTGACTACTAAATGCCTACAATAAGCAGAAGAAAGCAGAAAAAATAACAACAAGTTAACCCAACAAAATTGCCAAACAATACCAATGGTGTAAGGGAACACCAAAGAAGACTTAATGAATACCTTCTGAAAGAATATTTTTCGTTCTTCTTCAGGTAAAGCCAACTTGCATCTGCAAAAGAAGTCTTCAAGCACATTAAGTAGCTTGGGTGCCTCTCCTTTGTTTATGTTGCTGCCTTTGATAAAAAGGTGCTCATGTCCAAGGGCTTGAAACAAGTTCTCAAATAAGAATGTTTCATTACACTCAGTCAGCAAAGGTACAGAATGAAGATCTAAGGAAAGTGTTGTTTGTACAGCCCATTTCACAATGATTCTGCTATCATGCTGGAATCCTTTCCGAAGTAATGTTGTCAGCCAAATAAGGTGTAGGTAACCATGGCCTGGAAAGATGCACATGTAACCAAATATAATTACTTCATCTGACATTGTACCAAAGTACTAGAGATTCAAGTCCAAAAGTCTCTCTTGAACTCTATGGTATCTAAATAATCTACCACTGGTTTTAGCATGGTGCACTCCCCTTTACAGGGGCTATGAAGGTGCATAGTGCACATTACGTCCAGATGCCCTTCCTGACATCACCAATGGCCCTTTCAGGATTCAAACCCTGACCCTCTTGACCCTCTTGATCTGAAGGCAAGGAACGTATCCACTAGACCACAGCAGCACACATGGTATCTAAGTAATAAAACTGATAACCAGACTCTAATCAAAATAGTAATGATTATACTTGGCATCCTAGTCAGTAAGCTAGCTTAAAGACATAATATATTCAAATTAAAAGCAAATTTTCAGTTTCATTTTCTCCATTGCCACAGCTTCAATTAAACTCTAACTGCAGGTTCTTCTCCTGGCATGTTTAGCTGGTATGAACATGATGAAACCTGTTACTTGTCACTGTTGGAGCAGTTGTGAATCCCTAGGGTAGAATATCCAATACACAATATGGTCGACTAGTTTACTGATTACTGTTAGAATGAATCTTAACTTTCAATGCAATGCTGTTTGCCAAATTGGTTGAATAAAACTGTTCTTCCAATGCACATAACTACATCATCCTTGATAGGAAAAAGCTATTAAGAATGACAGAACACTCACAATCAATAAAATGGAAATTAAAAAACAACAAAGTAAAGGTGGTCACTAGTAGAAGAGCATTGCATCCAACCTAAAGAAACAAAACATATCTAGGCCAAACAAGGGATATCTGTATCAATAGGATAGAAAAACAACAAGAAAACTAACGAAAGTTACCACAAAGGCAAGAGAATAAACAAGTTAAACACATTTATTGTAGAAAATAAAGTTGATTTTAAAAAGTGAAAATCTATCACATAACTGGTTACGTGTAAAAAAGCTGTTGAATGACATCAAACTGATGTCCTCAAAACACAGTCTGATTCACTCTTAGTAGATTTAAAAAGTAGTCTAAGAGCATCCTTTCATAGGTACGACTGTTTCTTCAAGTCATATGTGTGTTTGTGGAATATTTTCTGAGTAGTCAGCTTGGAATCCTTGACTATGGACTATTACAGGCATTAAAACATCTATACTTTTCATCCTGTGTAAATGACAGGATGTGAGTAGTCAAAATTATGCATGTCAACTGCTGTAAAGATACACATGAGGTAATAGTATAAACCATACTAACCTTGGCTCAGACAATCTGTTGTGACAGCTTTAACAACTTCATCAAACGCTGACAAAACTGGAACAACAATGTGAGTCTAAAAGCAAATACATGGGCCATGCTACTTAAATCTGTCAACTAAACTCAAATCAGTGCATTTGATATAGCCAGCCTCACAAAGGCAAGAACATGAGTAGACAACAATACTGCAATTCGTGGAAGGTGTATGGCCTTTGTGGTTAGTTGTGAACACTTTTTTGCTGGCATGAACACCACGCGAAGATACAGCACCGAAACATCTCTCTACAGCCTTTTTGATCAGATATTTCAATTGGAGCAAAACATTACCAAGCCATGGCAGTTTGTAATAGATAGAAGAGAACGTCTTATGTCCAAAACTTTTTTCACATGTTTCTTTAATGGTGAAGTCAACAACATTTTCAGGATACCCATTAGACAAAAAGATTCGCTTTAATGAATCTATATCTGCCTTTAATTTCTCTCTTGAATAAATTATGAGTGCATGGTAAACCAAGGTTTTGATGAGGGTCACATTGAGTGTGTTGGGGTAGAAAGAGGTTCCAGAAATATATTGAACAAATATGTGGGTTTCCTATAAGCAGTTATCACAAATTTAGCACAATCTTTCTCCACCAAAACAGAAAGAAATGGTTAGGAATTGTTTACCTCCTTTTTCAAATGTAAAACTTAAAGCCTGCTGTAACTTGTTGAGTTTTATTAAAAAAATCATTATACTCACATCAATTTTTAGAGACCACAACCATGTTGCTTAAATATCCAAAATAAATAGAAGGTTTTAGAATATACCAGCCAATGCTGGACCCAAGCAACTGCCCAGACCAGCTCCATTCTTTTGTTGGTACATTACATTACTGAAGCTCATGCATCCAGTATTACCAGAGGAGGTGCTCATGGAATTAATGGAAGCAGTGACCAGGGTGGCATTAAAATATTTAGAAAACATCTTGTAAAAACAGGACATGATTCAACATTCTTTGAAATTTTGGAAAACAAATGCTTGATGCAAATATATCATTCTAGGATTTCAAAGGACCAAAAATTGAAAACTTTTTTTTCTGGCAGCGACCATGGCTCCATCACCAGGAATGCTAGGGGGATCACCATTTTCTGCTACATCAAAGTTGGAACATATGGAGTTTATAGGATGCTTACCACTAGGAATGAGCCTATAACTTATGTTGGGTTGATAAGAAACTGACCTGGTATTAAGAGCAATAGTCCTATCTTGAGCCTTTGTAGTATTTTCTAATGCCAAACGCTCCTTCTTATAGTTGGGTATGCAACAACAGGGCACATGTGTCTCAAAAATGTTGGCAATAGTAACATGAGCAAAAACTTCAAGATAACAAATGTATCGTACAAACCCACCTGCTTTTCACAGAGTGTCTCAATCAATAAGAAGAAAGACTGCCAGTAAAACTTCAACTCTTTTGCATCTAATTGACTCCACCAGAATAATGGATCACTATTCAATCCAACTGAAAAGTGAGTTTCTTTGCTCTTGCAGATTTCTTCAATGCTGTCAATTGCTCTTTTGAAAATAAATACAGTCCTCTTTCTTGTTAATGGATCTTCGTGTAACAAACCAGACTGAAGAAGCAGCCAAAATTCATCCATACATTTTACATCAAAGTCACAGTTGGAAGTGTTTTGAATGTAGAGATCAATAATGCCGCATAAAACTGCAAAAGGTAATGGGTCCTGTCCACCTTTACTGCTATTGTTGATTGAAAGTATAAGCTCAAATATTCTCTATATAATAAAAATAAAGACAAATTTGAAATATGAAATCAAGCAAACTTGCTTTGAAGTATTGATAATATTAATATATACAATACTGGTGCTGTTGACTCATTTAACATAAAGGCTTGCTCAAATATTACCTTTTCCTTGAAGACAATCTAAGGAGAATGTTTAAATAAAACTTGACACACACTTTCACCTAGATATGTACAGAACTAAATTTGAGAAACTAGATAAAAATAAGAAAGTTTAACCATTAAAACATGAGGCTGCATAAAAGGGCTTAATGTAGCAACAACAAGTTCTACAAGTTCAGTATGCTAAGGTGACAATATCTTCAGCCTGAGTAAAACAGGTTAGTAGAACATACTGAGCAACAACACCCGTGCAAAAACGGTTGCCATACTTGCTCATAATCTCTGTAAGCTGCAGCATTTCTTAACAATTCCATAGCCATATCCACTCCTGTTCTTACTTTGACCCGACAGGAAGTCTCTTCATAGGCCTCTACATCCATATTTATAGCAGGCCTCCCACTCTAAATTTAACAATAATTTTCATGAATTTATGACATTTTTTGCTCAAATATTAGGAGATTTTAGGATATTTGTTAGGTGATTATGACATTTTATGCTATTCATTGGTGATTTGAAATATTATCCTGACAAATATGGTAAAATCACGTCTATTCTTGCGATGCACAAATACACCAGGGCCATATCTGGGGTAAAATCACTTCTGGAAAGCAAATGGGCACCCAAAATAAAAGGGCCACAAACTCCCCCAAACTGGAACATTCTGAACTACTTGAACTACCATTAAAATTGTCAATAATATCACTAAAACTCAGGATTCCAGCCTTGTTGTGGCAGGTCTTAAGTTTTTTCTTGCAAACATTTGTGACATTTTATGACTATTGACCATTTTTTAAAACATTCTATGACCAAATTTCAAAAGTGCAACTTTTCATGACGTTTTATGATCTTATGATGTGAGGCATGTTATAGTCGGTTATACCCTGGGCCCGCCTTCCCTCAAACAATGACAATAACACAAAAACATTAGCCTACTCATGATAAGTTTGGGTACTAAAGTACAAACATTATATCCTGAAGGCTACTCACGTGCAGACGTTTAGAAATTGGCTTCTCATAAAATCCAAGGCAAATGCTTCTTAACAATGGCAGCAACTGTGACAACAGATTCGGATTTCCGGTGGTCATCGAAGAGATGCCCTCATACAAATTCGATTCTGTTTTCACTAATGAGTTCTTACATTGCAATGAAACCTTGTCTAAATCAAGTTTGTAAATGATTTTTACGATTGAAGATGCTACACCAATCGGAATCAATTTGCTTTCGATTCTCTGTGGGCCCGATCCCAAGTTGAAATCGCTGAAATCGCCATGAAGGCTGCGTCCACTTAGTACGTCCTCGATGAAATGTTTGGAAAATGTCAAAATTGAATCGACACATATTTCAAACAGGTCGATTACAACGGCATCAGACGTGTTCATAGAATCTGAAAGAAGCGAAAAGCAGATACCAGTAACCCTTGTTAAATGTGACTGGCAAGCTCTACCATTTGTGCTCTCCTCCGATCGAGTGAATTTGTCACGCAAGTTCATGTTACTGCTGGCCATCTGAGAGCCCAAGTTTTCCTCATCCCGATAAACATTTCGTAGTATTGGTATACATACATTAACAGAAAGATCTTGAATAAGCCCCTCTTTGATATTTGAAACTGTAGTATCCTGAGCATCATCTGCTACCGTTTTCCCGAAGAGAAAGTACCGAAGCACAGCTAACCTCTCCTCTGTGATTTTGCAAGTGGAACTATCGCTGATACGCTCTTGTCCGTTCAAATCATGTTTAATCTGTTTTATTAGATTTTCCGCCTGCAATAAAGCTCCACTCATAATGATCTTTCAGAGAATAGCTTTCACGATATATCATACCACCAGAGAAACGGAACTGGAATAGCTCTTTTTAACAACTTTCGATCAATTCACACGTATGTGAACGTCAGCCATATTTATCAGCAGCCATGTGGAGACTCGTTTCAGAAACGAAGACACGCATCCTTGGAAACCATCAATTTAATGCGAAGGGAAAGTGTGACGTCACGATTTTAAAAATGTTTGAATTACGGAACAAATATATATGATATAAAAAAAAGGAAAAATTCTGAAAAAAAACCTTCAAGACACATGAAATCTAAACGTATGTATTTTAGAGATTAGTAGTGACACTTTGAAAATTGCGATAACGAATCTGAGACATGAGAGAGGGTCTCGCTACTTTTTGAACATGTAGGCCGTTGCAAGTCTGTAAAAGCAAAAAGATAACAGACTAAATATGAGAATTTATGAGGCACCCGTTCTATCTGTACCGCTGTATACCCACTGATCTCTAAAAAAGACTGGATCGAGCTTCCCATTGTTTCCAACTACGAAAAAATGTAGTCACGAGTACTGGC
>JAAAKL020010764.1:0-14132 GCA_010016065.2 Carybdea cf. marsupialis auct. non (Linnaeus, 1758) | reverse complement strand
ACGAAGATGCTGGAAACAAACAACAAGCGAGTAGTCTTAACTGCCAAGCTCTTGTAACCAAAATAACGACGACATATCCGTTCAAAATCATATCGTCATTTAGACTTGTTTTGTTTTGTTTCTTATTACTTTTAGTTTACGTCATGATCTTAAACGAATATGTCGTCGTTGTTTTGGTTACAAGAGATTAGCAGTAAAGACTACTCGCTTCTTGTATGTTTCCTGCATCTTCGTCGCGTTTCAGGGCACAGGCAATTACAGTATAAAATTATCAGTTTCAGGAGCCTGGAGACGAGAGAAGTATCTCTCCAAACGTGGCTTCGAAAAGTCTATGACTCATGACATAATGAACTCTGACACACACACAGCACCAACCGAGTCGATAAATGTTAGAATACATCAAATACATCAAGGTAATGTTGCAAAGTCTTTCTGCGACGTTTTCGTAATTCCTACAGCATGTAGAATAATATCCTTGCAATTACACGCTCCCTTCCACTTTAGTTTTAGTTTTTTATTCACTTTTTGTTTATATACATCTCCATTATCAATAATCAAATACCGGATAAAAAATCTGTAAATCTTTTCTAAAATCAGATAAAGCAATCAAAATTCCAAGGCTTTAAGATGTAATTATCCATTTATGTTTGTTTTCACAACCGGAATTTCTCGCTTGGAAACATCCAAAATCTGTGAGTAACACCAGCAGTACTGGGTGTTGTAGTTGTAGATATCCCGTGAGCATCTTAACATAAAAGTCGATTGTTTTATGCAATCAGGTCATGGTCGAGGCGATAAATTTCTCCGGATTTCCTCATCACCGAGACAAAGAATTAAAGCTTTTCAAACTCTGTTTATCAATGTTATGAAAAAAGGAGCAGGTAGCTACAACACCAGCATCAAGATGGGAAAGTAAGAATTAATGGGAAAGCATCTGAAAGACGTTTAATGCAATTGTTACCAGGCTCAAATACCTCGTTCAATAGCTCTTGAGGAAAAATCCTATCCTTTGCCTACTTAAAGATTACCAGGGCTTAGTCTAAGTCTTTGTAGGAAATAGAAACCTATAGGATGTGTAGTGTTATTAAAGAGCTAATTGAGCACGTGCTAGCTAATGAAGACACCGGATGACGCACTTCCCACATAAAAACAGGTAACATCGCATAGGCACTCACTGGAGTGTTTGAAACTTAAAATAACCCGAAAGTTCCTGAAAACAAGTCGACATAACTATTTATAGTTTTTACTTTGCAAGCTTGACGTGCACGGTTTCAGCCGGATTTTTTCTTCTCATATTTTTGTTGTCATTACTTAAACCTCCGACATTATGGATCAATAAGCAATCTTGAAATATTTGACACCAAACGAATTCAGAAGTTTAAATTTTTTAGTAAACGATTTGAAATTTTTATTTATAGAAAAAAGTACAGCACGGTATAAAAA
The DNA here is from genome assembly GCA_010016065.2 of Carybdea cf. marsupialis auct. non (Linnaeus, 1758). Taxonomy (NCBI): domain Eukaryota; kingdom Metazoa; phylum Cnidaria; class Cubozoa; order Carybdeida; family Carybdeidae; genus Carybdea; species Carybdea cf. marsupialis auct. non (Linnaeus, 1758). Next base: position 12,689 of record JAAAKL020010764.1, on the reverse strand, counting down.
CATGCACCATCCCGAGTTTGTTGATAGTTCAAGACACGATTTATTCTTGAGAAAATATATGGCTTTCAGTCTACATTTCTTATTACATCTTTTTAGATGCTTTTGTGGCAGAACTAAAAGCAACATAAAACGCTTGAATCTTCAAGGAATGGACGAATCTGATCAGCTTGTTAAAAGTTATATAATATGCAACGGCCATATCTAGTTTTGAGTTATTGGTCTACTGTTGCGCCTCCATGTAGATAAAGATTTCATGTATTTGCAAGTAGACCTGCAAATTTTACTCCATCTTCAGCCCAATGCAAACGTTGATATGCAGCCGTTCGGAGCACTTCAAAATCGTAAGGATGACTGCCAATACATAGAGCTAGAACATGTAGCAATATTGATAGTGAGTGAAAAATTAAGATAGTTTTGGATGATGAGTCCTCTACTTTGTTTTCAGTAAATGCTGGAGTCCTCCAATGTTCTATTTTGGGCCCCACATTTTTTCTCGTTTTTATTAATTTTCTATCAGATTCTGTTAGCTTACAATTTATGCTGGAGATACTACTTTGCATTCTAGTTTTAGTAGGGCATCACAAGTGTCATCCCAGGCTTCAGAATGTAAATCTGACTAAAAAGTGGCAAGTGACTTTCAATGCTAGAATACTCAGCTGGTATCTTTTGACAGATCTTAGGACCCTTTAAAAGTGCCTCTTATCATGGATGGCCTTGTTCTTGAGGAGCTGTCATCGTTGCAGCTTCTTGTCCTTTCTTTTACTTCAAGGCTAGAATGGGGGTCTTAACTGACTAACCTAGCTAAGTCTGTCTCAAGGAAGGTTGGGGCTCTTTTGCGATCTATGATCTTTCTGTCACCTGACGTTGTGTGATATCTTTATAAGGTAATGATTAGCCCTTGCATGGAGTTTTGTTGTCATCTTTGGGCTGGTGTACCAAACTGCTATCTTAAGCATATTTGACCGACTTCAAAAACGAATTTCTCGTGTGGTAGGCTCCGATCTGGCCTGCACACTTTAGCCTATGTCTCACCGTAGAGATGTTGCATCTTTAAGTCTTTTATACAGGTACTATTTTGGTAAGCGTTCTTCTGAATTGGCTGAGTTGGTTCCTCTTCCCCTCATCAGGTCAAGGTCCACTCGCTATACTAAATCTCTGCATGACTTTTCTGTTTCTATTCCCAAAACAAACAGAAATTTCTATGCTAACAGTTTCTTCCCTAGGACTACCAAGATCCCGACCTCTCTGTCTTCAGACTGCTTTTCTCTTACTTATGATCTTTACACTCTTAAATCTAATGTCAATTGACATCTTCTTGGAAATCTTTTACATTTTTGTCTTAATTACATCCATTTCTCTATTTACTTTTTATTTCTACTTCTTTCAAAGTAGCTCAATACCTTGAAGTGGCAACCCTGCCTTGTATTGAGTGAAGGATTGAAAACAGAAAAAAAAATCGAAACAAAAGGTTTGCCAATAGATATGACATTAAACGATTGCAATATATATATATATATATATTTCAGACAGGTGACCTCAACACATGAATCTTACATCCAACTTCAATTTTTAACTATTATTATTATATACTCCGTCTCTCTGTATAAAATCCTAAACCCGTAACCCTGTCTACAGCTAATTTTTCTGGACGTTTACAAGGTGGACACAAGGACTTTGCCCACCACAAGTAATCTCAACCAAACCCTTTTAAATAACGTAAAATTCTGTTACATACCTGTTTGATGTCCTTTTAGCTTCCTTGCTAAAACGCATCACGTCAGCATTTTTAAAAATTGAAACACAATTTCACTCAAGACTCTTTTTGTGAGTATTTTGGTGTTCGTTGTATCCTCATATCCCTTAATTAAATTATCTCTACAAATTAAAGGGGGCTTGCAATTTGACAATCAGCTATCCAAAATGAGACGGGTGACAGAAATGAGTGTATCTGCTTCCCCAGCATAGAACAAAATAGAATGGAAAAAGAGGACAAGGTCTCCCCAGCCAAATGAGCGGCACAGACCTCCAAGATGTGCAATAGTAGGCATTTAAAACAAGGAAAATATTTTAAAAACATTTTAGTAGCATCATATGTAAATGACTTCATAGCTGAACATGAATAAATTGGCAAGATGGTATTTCTAGTTACAACAGAAGCACAAGTAAAATTTAAAGAAATATCGTTTCAGGCGACGTGTAACAATACTCTCCTACCCTGAAAATCCTTTTCAAACAGTTCATTTCTTTCTCTACACACGATTGCTATGGCTAGCGTCCGGCGAAATGCTTAGAATTACGAATTCTTTTCTCTGCACAATTTCTGACATTTCACCACAAGCGGAATTTTTACCTTATATATATGAAGATACATTTATACATGTTTTTTATACTTATACTGGTAGTAGGGTCCGTAACTTAAACTTATTTCTGTAAGAATCTATCAATAGTATCAGCGTCCAGAGTTGACAATTATGAGATTGTCTACAACAACAAAAAAAATTTGCAAGAACTGGAATATACGTTTCGAAAATCACTCGTTAGATGATTTACAACGTTCACCCCCAAACAAACGTTTGTGTAACCCAATCGGCTGTACACAAACCCATCGGCTTGAATTTCATATGAACTGCGACTCTGAGTACGCCAGGTGGGTTTGAGGATTTTACCGAAGTTTTTATACACTAATGATCACAACGATTTGGAAGTGTCAGTCGGTACCTTTTGATTCGATTGCTATTAATGAAAATGAATTTTAATGATTTTGCACTTTAAGCCATGGATTAGGCGGCTTTGAAAATGGACTCCACTCTTTCATGATAGTTAAGTCCTTTACAGTGAAAATTGTTATAAATGTTAGAATACAAATAATTGGTATATGTACCCCTTTTCCAATTTGATTATCATCTTTGTGCAACTGTCAACAATAAGATGTAATAATAGAAAATAACATGTTGTTTCTTTAGTGTTTGCATCATGACGACGACGAAGACGACGAGGAGGATGACGACGATAATGACGATGACTATGATGATGATGATCATGATGATGACGACGACCATTATAATGATAATTCTGATGATAATGACGAGGACGATGATGATGATTATGATAACGACGACCATTGCAATGATAATGCTGATGATAATGACGACGACGACCATTGTAATGATGTTGATGATGATGATGATAATGATAATAATGATGATGATGATGATGATGATGATGATAATGATAATAATAATGATGATAATGATGATAATGATGATGATGATAATGATGATAGTGATGATAAGGATGATATTGATGATAGGAATGATGATGATGATGATGATGATGATAATGATGATGATGATGATGATTATGATAATGATAATAATAATAATGATGACAATGACGATAATGATGATGATGATGATAATGATGATAGTGATGATAAGGATAATATTGATGATAGGGATGATGATGATAATGATGATGATGATGATGATGATGATGATGATGATGATGATGATGATGATGATAAGAATGATGACAATGATAACGTTAATGATAATAATAATCTGAAGTTACCTGTACATCCACTTAGCGAGTTGACGTTGATACCCATTGGGGTTTTCCATTGGCTGCCTTGACAGAGAATGAAAAACAATGGTCCCAAATATTTCGAAGGATATTTTCCACTTTGGCAAAACGATATAGCAACTCTCTCATTCGCAACTACTGCTCCATTGATTGGTGGTTTCAGAGTTTTGCAGGAAGGAACTAAAAGATGATGAAAGAAATTCAGGGAGGTATAAACAACAGTACATAAATGAAAGTAGTACCCAAATCAAAAAGATTTTGAATATCAAATTTTCGGCAATGGCTACTCCTAAAACTAAACTTTTTGGAAACATTCTTAACTTGGCTGTTAAATATTGCAAGGAGATTTCCTCAATGAAAAGTAAACGCTAAGAAAGATAGCACAATTGTCAAAATGTTTCAATGAATTTTTGTGGGATCGTTTTGAAATCGGACGAATCAGTCTGTAAACGGTATCCGACTACCTGATGTCGGAACTCATAAAACCAAAGCTGACTAAGTTGCTGACTAAGGTGACAATAAATATATACTACATCTTTTCTACTTCGAGTGAGTAACTCTGCATCTAGCTTCCTGATCAATTTGCTTCTGATTGGATAAAGGATTATTGCTGTTTATGTTTTTGCATTGAACCATGCAATCGTTAGCAGCCAAATATCGATGTTGTAAATTTGGCTACCTATTTTATTGATCACTGACCACTAATGTATCTGTGTTACCATTGGAGGTAGGGGTTCTAGGTCCAAATTTATTTGATTTTCTGTCCTTTCTTTTGTTTTTCCTTCAGCTTTTGAGTGAAAAGTGCCGAACCATTCTGCTGTCGTAGCATACAATCGTGGAGGAATAAATATCTACGTTTTAAGTACGTTTCGGTGAAAATAAAGAGAATTGTGCACAAAGCTTGACGCATGAAATAGGTATCCATTTCTGATATTCTTAATTTTTAAGCATCTCCGCTTAGCAGCAGGGAGGTTTGACATCTAAGCCTCCAAAATGCTCTTTTTCAAACTTGTCGATATTTGGAGGATAGGAAAACTTGGGTATTACTAAGTCCCATATTATAGCTCTCTTCCGTATTTTTTTTGTTGACTACAGCAATGTAGTGTTAAAACTTGTTTACAAAACCAAACCACTGTTGGCTTGAAATAGACAAATGAGAGTACAACGGACCACGTTAAGCAAAGAATTCTTCAATGAAATTCATCTTAATGGTAGTTAACAATTATTTACTTACCCTTGGCAGTGACTGTAAACCTGCATCCTGTTTGCCTGTTGCCTGATAGATCAACAGCCATATACTGTACAAGGACAGGTGGGCCTACCGGAAAGCTGGAGCCACTTACGTGAGACGTGGTAACTCGAAGACACTGTTTAGAGCTCCCACAGTTGTCTTCAAAGGTCGGTTCTTTCCAAGTTACTATTATACTTGGTTTATCAGTCTCGATGACAATATTCGACGGGCATGATGTCACCTTTGGATTTTCTTTGTCTGGAGTATAAAGTAAGCAAAGAAATGCTTGAATGTTAATGGCGCTACACAACGGGCAAGTGTTTAAAACGAAGTCAAACACCTTAATCTGGGAAAATAAGACTTCAAATGGAAAAAGTGAAGTAGGCCTAAAGTAAGTAATATAATGTATTCAACACTTCCTACGCCATAATTCATTTTTTGATTGACTGGTTACTCAGATTAAGGAGAGTAAAGCACAGGACAATGTTCTTAGGTTCCACTTTCTTGGGTGAAAATTACAATTAGAAAAACAAGAGTGCTCTACAATACAATCCTGAATGTGGTAACTTTTTCGTATCCTACGTAAGGTTATAAATAAGGGTGCCATCCCTCTTTCTATCTTACCAAAGAAATACCTAACAAAGCCCTAAAAAACACCAAAGAAATGCAAAAAACCCCACAAAAACCAAAGAAACCAGACCAAAGAAACACCAAAGAAACACCAAAACAACACCAAAGAAACACCAAAGAAACACTTAGGATATACCTAAGAAATACCTACGAAACACCAAAGAAGTACAAAAAGTAACAACGAAACAACAAAGAAACACAAAGGCAACACTGAAGAAAAAACAAAGAAATACCTAAGAAATGCCAAAGAAGTATAAAAAAACACCAAAGAGGCAACAAAGAAGTACCAAAAATTCCTAAAATATGCCTATGAAACATCATATAAATACCTAAGAAATACGTAAGGAATATCAAAGCAACACCAAAGAAGTAACTAAGAAATACCTAGGAAATACCAAAGAAGCAAAAGAGAGAAAAACTACCAAACTCAATAAAAACACCAAAGAAAAACTGAAGAAACACCAAAGAAATACCAAAAAATACCAAAGAAGCAACAAAGAAACATAAAATATATACCTAAGTAGTGCCTATGAAACGGCATAGAGACACCTACGGAGACATCATTTAAGTTGGAAAAGGGAAATATATGCAATTTTATACGTCTCGTAGTAAGGTTACTATGTATGATCAGATATAGTGGAGAACAATGAAAGATTGTGCTCCGATATGAAATTGAGAGACACAGTAACGTATTGGTGTTCCAATTTAAGTGTACAATATATCAATTGACCCAGAAAAGACAGAGTGAATAACAAAATACGAGATAAATTAACATGATAAAAAATTACGTTAAGAAACATTATGATAAGTAAATAATAATTTATCCATACTTTTATCAACGTCATAAAGTAAATAAGCCTGGGATCTAATAACTTGAGATATTGGTGTAATAATTTCCACAAATTTAGTTTCTCTAGTACGCTTCAAGATGACCCTTTAAATCCTCGCTCCTCATTTGCAATGGGTCTGAATGAGGTGACTAACTAACAGTTAAATGCCATGGGGCACGGAAAGGCTGGTCCTAAACATGGAAGGCTGCTTCATTTTTTCGCAAGTCTAGAGGATTGAGAGCTGATAACAATAGAGAAAATGGCGTCATTGAGAACAGCATGGCTCAGTTGTCAGATAACTGCATTACTTGTTACAGAATTCGATAAAACAACTTCCTTAATCCTTTAAATGCTCTTCTTTACATTTCGAAGACCTAAATCATTAGTAAGTAGCACTGATATCATAAGTGAGAAGTATTAAGATATCCTTGAGGTACTCCGTCTTGGGTTACACCCACCACTACCATCTGCAACATCTCTAATCGTTGTTTTTTCAGTCTAATTCCTCAAGTTTCAAACAAATTGTGGTTTCTCTTGTTCCTTGTACAAAGATGGTGTTCGTTACCTCATTTAAAGAAGACACCGGCAAAATTACTCATCAAATGGCTGGTGCTTTTTTCACGAAATGATGAAAAACGTTTAAGAAGTGATCTTACATTGACTTCTATCTACCAAAAGTATCGTACCTGCAACAATGACAGTAAACCTGCACGTTCTAAACCAACCAGCCTTATCAGTAGCCTTGAAGATGACTTGCTTTCCTACATTGCTCCACGTGAACTTGTACGTTTCCCCCATCCGGTATTGTGCTGGACTGGCTGTAATTTTAGGAATCTCACCACTATTATCCGTAACTGCAAGGTGAGGGAAAATAACTTCAGCGTATGGTTTTCCAGGTAAAGTGGTCTTCAAGATCCGTATACCCCCTTGATTGCAATGGCTGTCAGCAAACCTTGGAGGTTCTACATCTACAAGAAAAGGGAAATGGTTAACAATACAAGAGTTTGACATTAATAGTAATTCCTATATCAGATAATAGAGGAATACAGTCTCTTACGTACAAAAATTTTAGATGATTTCATTTCCAAAAGTTACTACTGCAAATTTGAATACTATGGACACGTGATAAGAAAACCTAAGTTAGTACTGAATTGTGGGACACTGATACCTCGAGCGTGATCAAAAATCTTGTTTTGACAGAAGGAAAATTTGGTCTAGAATTAAGCACTTTTAGGGCACAGAGTATGTATATATGTATGCATTTATTTGCCATGAAAAGTAATAAAAAAACAATTTTAAAATGTCCATTAAACTAACATTGACTAAGGTTAATAGTTAAAATTATATGTCAGAAGATGAAACCTAGGAAGGGATAACATTAAAAGGTCTCATTAGCCTTATTCCAAAATGGTCCCCTTAGAGATGTGTAAGTTAATGAAAAGATTATCAAAATGAAATTTGGAAACACAAACACCAAACCCTTTGCCACTATCTTATCGGCCCTTGAACACTAACAATCTAAAAGAACACATTAATATTTCTTATTCATTACATATATTTTTAAAGAATCTTTCTTTTAGTTAATGTTTAAACGTGTTTGCGTTGTTCGTAGACTTAGTAAACTGTTCCATTATTGAGGTCGAATGTACGATAAAAAAGTTTTTCCATATGTGTTTTTGGCTGTGGAAGGTGTAGTATGTACCTAGACTTTCGGGTTCTTCAGTTTTGGGTTACTGGAATTAAAATTTATTTGGTGTATTTTTGACAGAAACCATTAAAAAAAGGCGAAAAATTTGTTTAGCCAATTTATGGATTCGAACTCATTGATTCCAAAATGTGCTATTTTTGCTAAGTTTAAGCAATAATAAATACACTTATTTCAGGTTGACTGAATTTTATTCGACAGCCTTTTGTCTCGCATACGAAACCATCCATAGTTGAAATGAGGTTGAACGAGGGAATCAAATAGTAATCTACACAGATTTTAGTTTTAAAATGTTTGTTTCCTATAAAGAAATGTTAGTTTTCCATTAATGTTACTAAGTACTTTAGTAGCCATTGTCTCCCCAGAAAGGGACTCATCCAAACAGCATCAAAGATAATCAACCGTCGAATATCGTTCTAGAAACCAATCACAAAGTGAGTTTAGCTTTCTATTTAAATTTCTGTCTATTTTGTCGATGTTTTTGTCGCTAAATGATAAACATGAGTCGTCTGCATATAGAGTACAATCACAATTAACTGCCAGGGCTATATCATTTACCTATAAATGAAAAATTAGTGCTCCGATTGATTCCTGTGAGACTCCAAATAACCGATTACCATGGTCTGAGTATTCCTTCCCAAAATTAACTGCAAACGCTCGGTTTGGGAGACTTAAACCATAACGTTGTTGATTTGCAAAAACCGACGCAGGTTAATTCATCGAAGAGAATTTTGTGTTCAATGGTATCAAATGCTTTTTGGAGATCGATTAAGACCATACCTGTTAGCTGTCGAGCCTCAAAAACCTGCAGAATTCTACTATTAAGGTAAGATAAACAAATATTTGTTGAGTGGTTTCCGCGAAAACCAGACTGGTGCTTACACAATATACAGTTTTCGTCCAAGAACTTTGTTACCTGACTATGAATAATTCTAATATCTTTAATAGCCGTGATAGCAAAGAAATCAGTCAATGGTCTCTAGCCTTCTGCCTGCACCCACTTTTGTAGATAAGTTTTAATTCTGCTTATTTCTAATAGTAAGGGAATTCGGACAGTAAAATGGATAGATTTACAAAGATTGGTAATAGGGCTTGCTAAAGCAGAAGCGCCATCTCTCACAAAACCTCCCAGCTACGTTATTTAAAGTTGTTGCTTTGGATGGGTTTGCTCTTCGTGGAGTTTTTTCAATATAATTGGGGAATTTGACATCCTTAAGCTTAAGAAGAATTCCTTTCCAGTAATAAGTAAACGAGTTTTAGCCGTAATATATTTATAGAACTTCAGATGGATACTCTTTTTTGTGCAATAGAGAAGTTGATGATCAGATATGCCGAGATCTAAAACCCCTCGTTGGGACATTTTAGGTGATGAGTTAGTAAGAATGTTATCGAGAATTGTGAATGATTTATCAGTGGCTTGTGTTATTGATTGATTATTTGCTTTAATCCATGGAAAGAACAGAACTCATTGTAACTGTTCATTCCATTAAATAAAGGATCCCCGCTTCTCACCAGATTGAAGTTTAGGTCACCAAAAATGTAGACTTCTTGGTTACCAAAATTGAGTGTATTAGATATTTCCTCAGTTAGTTTATTTGAGAATGTATTTGTTTTAGGGGGTCTGTAGATAATACAAATCAGCGCTGGCTTGAATTTTGTTAGAGGAATATCGAAAAATATATTTTCTAACCCATCTGAAATACCCCTGATGTCGAAGCTTAAATCATTTCTTATGTACCAAGCAACCCCATCACCTTGTCTACGTTTGTCACATCTTTTGATTTCATATTCGGCATTGCTGACTTCACTATCTAGCATGGTGTCATCTAGCTTTGTCTCCGATACCCGTATTACGTTAGCATTGCTTTTGTGTGCAATCACTTTAATTTTATCAATTTTGGGTAAGGAGACCATTCATATTTATATGCAGACGGTGAAGGTCCCTATTTTTGAATGGCCCCCAAACATCTGATCTTGATGTGTGATCCATAGCATTTAGATCTGTAGGCCTATAATAACATAAGAAATTTTATTAGACGGCTCATCAAATGAGGCATTAGCATATGGAAGTTGTTCCCAACGAATTTCCTTTGTTATGGGTGTGCAGGCTGAGCAAGAAAACATTTTCTTTGGCTTGGGGGCTGCTATGTAGTTGCTATAGTCTGTGTCTGAGGTTTTGCTGCATTTATTGTGAACTCAGAGGGCACATTGGCTACAAGGTAATCCTTTTCGGACTGATTTATTATAGAGCAAACATTTAGGGGTTGATTGTCCTTGGTGAAGATGAGTTTCCTTTGCCAAAAAGCAGAGGAAGCTCCACAAATTGGTTCTGAAATTTCATGTTTTGTAGGGCATTTATTTATAAGCGTTGATTTAAACTCTGAGAAGTTATTTCCTCTTGCAGCATGGCTTTGGTAGCACCATATTTTGGGTAGAGAATAGAGGGCTGTTGTTGTTCTTATCCCCTATGGTACTACAAGTGGGGAGCGTAACTACGGAGATGGTCAGATACGGTGCAAGAATGAGTGTGCTACAACTTGGCTTGTGAAACCGTGATTCCTAATACCTGAATCGGGGCTCTGATGAATAATTAACTTGCACCCCTTGTGAGAGGCAGCAACCCAGGATGGATATGCTTACCCCAAAAGCGATTTAGCAAGCACCTTACTGTATGTGGTATATAAGAAATTGTTTTAACAACTGGGGTTTTGAGAACTGTTAGGTTCAGCACTGTATGCATGTTGAGGATCAAATGATGTTTAGTAGCAGAATTATTAACCATCCCTGCCATTTGGACTGGGGAAAGGGGAGTGGGGCAACAACAGAAAAGCACACATATTTATCATGTAAAAACTGAACAGCAAAATATAAACAAAGAAAAGCACAATTGTAAGCGGCCTAAGCACCCTATGGTCAATTGCTGTTGAAGTCTATGATCTTTAACTTTAGCCATACTTGTAGAGTAGAATTTAATGAAGTCATATATAGAGCGTTCAGGCGTTCGGGTTCACCATAAGTTGCGCGCTCTCATTTGTAGGGTAAGAGGTAAACCACGTTACACTAGAGAATAAACTGAATTGACATTGAGACTAAGTGAAAAGTGGGAACGCCCCGTGGAGCACATGGTGGTACTGTTTTGACATTTCATTACATTTAAAATGCGTGAAGGTAATTAGGAAATCTCTTACTTGATGAAATAATTGTAATTGATTTACAATGGTTCTTTATGAGTTGACCATTTTAACAATAAAACATTTTTTCCAAAACCTCATTGTCATCTATGATTTCTTACCTACACAGACGGGTTTGTCATCTTTTGGCAAACCCCACGATCCCTGAGCAGACGTCGTAGCTATCCGCCTACACGCTATTACAGAAACTCCTCTGAACAAATATCCGCTGGGACATGCCAAATGACAGATGTGGCCTGCTTTTAACTCCATGTTCAGACAATCCGGACCTGTCATTGCAGCTCTCACTGGGTTTGTGGAGGGATTTTTAACTGCCAACTTCGGACACTTGACCTCTAGCATAAAAAGAAGGTTGAGAGAGTATTAATGAAACATGTAATTAACATCAAGATGTAAGGGCGGCGGCGGAATTTGTAATTACACAACAAGGTAAGCTTGTTATTTCACTTCAGTTATAATCACTATGCTAGAAGGTGTTGTTATGCTGAATGCTGCAATGAGTTGACCGATAATGTTTACGTGCCTACGTCATCCTATTGTGTACAGCACTGTTGTGAACGATTATGCACAGCACAAGCTGGCATACATTGCAGCAAGAAGTACGTACCTACGTATCCAGTAATTAAGGATTACTTAAACCTACAGTTTAATACTATGCTGCAAAATGTTATCTATGAGGTTGCAGTATTTTACGTAGATAAGAATGTTTTGAATGTCTTGAGAGTGACTTAATCTTAGTATTACACATCTTACAAAGACACACAAATTTGCAAAGCAATCTGATGTACATTAATATAAATTGTTAATTTTCATGTTTCTCTATATTGCTCTGGATTTATGGATCGAGCAAATTTGCCTGACGATCGTGAATACGTGAAACCCGGAATAGCAAACTTTCAGATCTCATCCTTTAGTGCCTCTCCACATAAATAAATACATACATAAATAAATACAAAAATACATCAATACATACATTAATAAATGCATACATAAACAAATGCATACATAAATAAATGCATACATTAATAAATGCCTACATAAACAAATGCATACATAAATAAATGCATACATAAATAAATGCATACATAAATAAATGCATACATAAATAAATGCATACATAAAAAAATAAAGTTCCACCATCATCATCATCAATATTATCACCTTCATCATTATCATCCCCATCACTATCACAATTACCATCAGCACCATCTGCACCTTCACTATCACAATTACCATCAGCACCATCTGCACCTTCACTATCACAGTTACCATCAGCTTCATCTGCACCTTCACTATCATAATTACCATCAGCACCATCTGCACCATCACTATCACAATTACCATCAGCACCATCTGCACCATCACTATCACAATTACCATCAGCACCATCTGCACCTTCACTATTATAATTACCATCAGCACCATCTGCACCTTCACTATCACAATTACCATCAGCACCATCTGCACCATCACTATCACAATTACCATCAGCACCATCTGCACCATCACTATCACAATTA
>JAAAKL020010763.1:0-14132 GCA_010016065.2 Carybdea cf. marsupialis auct. non (Linnaeus, 1758) | reverse complement strand
AAATCAGGATTATGCACTGCTACATCTATCCTATATTATCCTATGGCTGTGAATGCTGGACCATCTCAAAACCAATGATAGACCGAGTGCAGGCAGCAGAAATGTGGTTTTTATGGAGGATTATGAGGGTTTCATGGACTGAGCACACAAGCAATGAAGAAGTTCTGAGAAGAGCGGGAAAGGACAAGGTACTGCTAAAATCAATCAGAAAAAGGCAACTAAAGTTTTTTTGGCACGTAATGAGAAGGGAAGGTTCGGAGCACCTAGCAGTTACTAGAAAGACAGAAGGCAAGAAAGGAACAGGAAGACCACGAGTTGGATACTTGAAGGCTTTGAGCACATGTGTAAATGTAGAAGCTAAAGAATTGATGAAGACAGCTAAGAACAGGGTAGAGTGGAGGACCATGACAGCCAACCCTTTGAAGAAGCACGACACCTATAGAGAGAGACAACCTGGAAATTCTGTTTTTGTACAGTCACAGGTCAATGAAGACGAATTCGAAAGGAAAAGTGAAAATTTTTGCCAATTTTAAATTGTATTTTAAATCATAGTACAATAAGACAAGCGTTCAGAAAATCAAGAAGGAGATTAGATCTTAGATTAGCTTGTTCTGGCTAATCCATGGTGGCTTGCACTATGCATTCTTTTTCAGTACGCAAATGATCTCATCTGGATCATAATCCAAGTGTTATAGATGCAAGTGAGTAAATATAGCAACTTAAAGATTGAATTTACCACCACAAATGCCACAAAAAAATGTAAAAACCTAGAAGATAGAGTCGGTGTATGAAGTGTCAGTAAATTTGTTTACTCTAGTAATGGAAAATGTGGTTGTGATTCAGTGGATGTCATATTACTTTGTCAAGTATGGCCATGCGTAATGTTAAGAGTGGTACGTTGTATTAAACAAAAGCATTTTTCCTTAACGTGCGAACTCCATTTCGGCATCAATACCAAATCTATACTTCTCTGTTCTAGTATTGTACGTTTTAGATGGCTTTTTTAGGGCCGCTTGCAGTGGCATGATTTGATTTCATAGGAAGAAAGATATGTATTGCCTTGTGACGTCTATGTACAAGTCGTGTTATTATTGTTAATACTTCACTCAATACAAGGCAAGGTTGCCATTTCAAGGTATCGAGTTACTTTGAAAGAAACGGAAAGAAAAAGAAAACAGAAGAAAAGATGTAATTAAAGACCAAACAAATTAAAGATTTCCAAGAAGATGGCAATTGACATTAAATTTAAAAGTGTCAAGATCATAATTAAGAGTCAAGCAGTCTGATGACAGAGACTTAAAGATTATGCCAGTCCTAGGGAAGAAACTGTTAGCATAAAAATTTTTGTTTGTTTTAGGAATAGTCATGCTGAGATTCAGCATATCTTGTGGAGCTTGATCTGATGAAGGGAAGAGAAACTGACTTAGCCACCTCAGAAGAACACTTACCAAAGTAGTACATATAGAAAAGACTTAAAGATGCAATATCTCTACGGCAAGACAAATGTTGAAGTATGCAGACCAGTTTAGCGCCAACTGCACAAGAAATATGTTACCATGCTAATTGAGGATAATGCATTGCTTTTCAGATTTGAATTTTCAACCTCTGAGTGATGTCTAAAAGCAAGATTAGAGTTACTATGTTGGATATTAATAAAATGATAATTCAGAATATTTGATGGACATAACTGACATGTATGTGTAACAATGGTGTTGCTATGCTGACGTCATAGTCAATCTGTACGAAAAATAATGGCCAATATTAATGAAGAGAAGGATTTTCAAATTTAGCAATGTTGATCATGGATGCAGCCAACAAGCTCCAAATTTCCTTTTTATTACGAACATCTAGGTTTATTTACTTCAAGAAAATCATCATCTAATGACGCTTGACTTTTGTTTACTCCTGAATATTAAAAGTATGGTTCACTGTGTTACTGTACCAACCAATGCAATATTACTTTACAAATTTTTATTTACTAACGAGTGATCCTGTTTAGCATCCTTTGTCATATGCCAACCAAATATGTTTCAAATATGTTTCTATTATACCTGACAACTATAAAGCATGTGTTGATTAATTAATATTGGTGACTAGCAATTTAATCCTATGCTTACTAGGAGAGAAAGAGGCATCTATTAGACGGGTGGGTTTTTCTTTTCCCCAGTTATCTCCAATTTCAAAACCAACGAATATTTAACAGACGACTAGGACATCATTTTCCAACTTTCTAACAATTCCTCAAATCTATTCAGAAATACTTCTGATATCAATTTTTTCAAAACATTTACAAATAAATACGTCATAATTACCCTTCAAAAGGGCCACTCTTCCCATTAGCAAGAAACGTATACGCATGAAAATACTTAGAATAAACATAATTTTGGTGGGACAATAAAACATTGTACGTAAATATTACTTCTTCCACTCAATTTCATTTTCATCACTTTCAAAGCTATCAATTTGAGTCGTATTACATTGCTCTAATCAAACAATGGATTTTCGAAGGGTTTTGATGCACTTATCAACTTCTTGTCGATGTGTAACCATATAATCTTCAATTTTAAAAGTTACTGGTTTCTTTAAGTTTCAAGGAGAATTGACATACTTCATATCTAATTACAATTCCAAAGCTGTTAGTATTAATAAAGTTTACTAGCATGTCCCCCCGTCCTGAAAGTCAAAAATAAAACAAGTCTAAGTAGGTGAAGTTAATTACTAAAAGATGAGCGAGGCTGTCTATGTCCTCTTAACACTTTTAAATCAATTTAAGGAAAACAAAAATATTGACGTTTAACGTCAGTGTCTGTGCCTGAGCCACTAATTTTCAAAATAGTAAGCATAGCAATACAAGACGCTTAGGTGATTATGTGTCCTTTTTGGCCACCTATTTTTAGTAAAAAGCGCCACTTAGGTGTCAGGGATTCATCTTGCGAAGACCCTCGGGCATTTCCAAATGCTCATTCGTATCAAGATTTAGCGACAGTCATAAAACTTAACTTTTCATACTATTCCATTTCCGTTCCAAAATGATAGAGACACAGATTTCATGAAATAATCATCAAAAATACTCAGGGCTTTGAGTTGTTCTGCTAATCGAGTTATGGTAGTTAGTAAAGAAGCAAGCACTTCATATTTCTCTGATAGCCGCTGCAAACGGTGTAAATCCTTTTTTAGCGTTCTAAAAACTCCTTGAAAGTATCTTAGGCTCAGAACAAAGATTTGAATAAAATCTATGAGAAATATACAACTCCGGCAATCAAGAATATCATCACTGGGAAAATGCTAGAATACAGGGAAATGTTAACCACTGAAGATTAAGTCTCTAAATATCCGTGAGCTTAAACAACCAATAAACAACCAATCACATTGTCAACAGATAGTATTATAAATTGAAGAGAAGATCAAGTATGATTATGTGAACAAGTGAAGCACATAGAGAGAAGGTATTGATGGTACGTCCGAGGCAGTCACGTTGTGCTCAATTATACTTGACTTTGATAATTTTGTTTCTCTGCCATCATGATCGAAGGACACTTTACTTTCATCTTGATTACAAAGACAATTTAATGAGAGAAGGCATAAATAACTGTCAATTCTATACATTGCTGAGCAACTTATTGATTACGTCGATTGCAAGTAGAAATTAATATTATATTCCTAATGAACTCTTCCTAGTAAATTATTCAATTGTAGCTGCTAGCAGAACAGATTTCCCCGGGCATGGGATGTATTACGAATCATACACTACAACTGTGCAAACGTGTTCTTACCGTCAGCTTTCAAAAGTCTCTTCTTTTTAAACTCTAAAATGGGGATAATATTTTTTAAGTTATGAACTTGCCATTAAGCAAATTAAGTAGTTAATTGATAAACATTTATGAGCATCAACTTCTTTTTTTGACTTCATGTCTCACCACTCACATTTTATCTTTATTTGAAGGCACACTTCAAGACAGAAAAGACTCATGATCTACACTTTCAAGTACAAGTAGTTTTTTACTAAAGTATACAATAGTTTTGATGCTACAGATGAGTCAGAAACATCTTCAATATAGCCACTGGAAAAAAATATTAATTTTCTTTAGTGAGCCATAAGCTCTAGTCTTGATTTGTCTTTTGCACAAAGCATGGGTAAAATTTGAATGAAGGTTATGATAAGTAGTTCCAAAAAGTTTGATACGTAAAATTCATTTCAAAAGTCTAATGTCTACTTCAGAAAATTGCCTGTGCCTTAAAGCACCTTGGTCATGAAAATAGCTTTGTCCTTAGGCGTCATAAATGGCAGAACTATGTATTTAAATGGTTGAACGTACCATCAACATCCATAATAGAAACGATAATTTAATCAAAAATGTACGACAAGTTGAGTTGAGACCGCACTCTTATATGGGCTACCTAAACTCTACAAACCGGGTTTTTCCAATTTAACACTGAGAGCTTAGTCATTTAATTTCTCGTTCTTTGGTATTCTATGGATTCTGCTATTTTGCGTTGACGCGCATTTTGCTGGGCAAAAATATTCGAAACAAGACTGCGACTCCTGCCTATTCAATCGATTTCGAATATTCTAAGAAACAGTGAGTAACTTACTTGAACACAGTTCACCCTTGTTGACTAAAGAAGCATACAAAAGGTCGAATTGAGGGCTTCTTATTATGTCTCTCCCTAGCTTTGCTGTCCTGTCTAGTATTACATTGGAATAGAAATTCAGAAAAATTGCTTGCTCATTTCAAAAGCCAACCATTAATTAACTATCCTTTGACAGATAGCAAGATTTTTTTGACAAGATCAAAATGAAATACGTCTCATGTATCGGTAAAAGTTGCTTTCCATGTCAAATACATGCATTTGCTCCCAATGTCTACATACTTTCTCAGGGAAGAAATGAATCTGGTCTATTCATGGTAATGACGACGGTAATGTAAGAGTGCTCTCTCAGTAGAATAGTAGAAGCTAAACTAGATCTCTTATATTTTCAAGCGTCGCTTTAGCCAAGGGTTGCATTTCTGAAACAAGATGAAAAAAAACAGTGTATATTTACCACATGACAAAAAACAGACATGATATGATAAAGAAATATTGGTGGTCAAAGAAAGGGTCAGTGTGCAAGTAGCGATTATTGATGAGGAAAAGCGCTTAGGATTATCAAAAAAATATGTTAGCATAGCAACACCATAATTATGATAAGACAAAGTGTACGCTGTTATATGTATTATCCTCTCCGTCCTCTATCGACAGAGGACAGAGAGGTCTGGAGAGATGTTATTCGTCAGGGTACCGCAGCGCCCCAACGACCTTCAAGAATGGTTACGGGATAGAGAATAAGCATAAGAATATAAAATATATATATAAAAATAGTCACACTCTTGTTGGGAATATTTAGAAATGAGAAATGAACAAAATATCATCTTATTTGTAAAACTACCATTTTCTGACACGATTTTCAACTTTTCAAATGAGATAGTAGAAGTATATTACACAAGACTATGAATTAAATCTATAACCTGTTCAATTTTGGTATGAAAAGAGTATCTTGTATATGCTGGTTTTCCAAAACAAACATTTTCAAATATGATGCCCTATTCTTAACATCACCTTGACCTTTTTTTCAAAGTAAATGATGAAATGTCTTTGATAATCCCAAAGTATTTTACATATCCCATATCATGTAAAGATAAAAAACCAAAATTCCAATTTATTTCCAATGAAAGTAGAAGAACGTCTGTCCGTTAAATGTGCTGCCATGTGAATATTTGAAGCTGTTGGAACAGATGTTGGCCACTACAAAATTTGAATACAATGTTAAATAGCGAAACTGTGAGTGATGGTCAGAGACTTCAATGCACTCATATCAGTCTGTTTCCGTGCCAGGAACGACACTTGAAGTAAACAAGCCGATTTGTGATGGATAGATAACAAGAACAAAATCTAAGTAGAATCCAGTCAATCTCTGATAGATGCATGACAAAATAGCGCGTTAATCTAAAGGAACCAAAAGGAATCACAAATTCTCTGTTGAATTATCGGATTTTTTTTTACATACCCATCCTTTAGAACTTTCACGTGGAAGGCCGATTGGCCCTTTGATTGGCACTGAACTGCCTTACGAGAGTTTTCTGTTGCCGAAGAACTAATATAGAGATATTGATCAATACTGAGACCTCGGAAAAAGCTCGAGTTCAATAGACTATTTTGTATTGAACGCATTTTACTTGGCTTACAATGCACATCTGTATGGTTTGGAGAAGCCGAGCTTCTTGTAACAACGACTCGCATCGATTTGGTTTGGATTTGCTCTTTAAATTGCTTGCATATTTGATAAAATTCATTTTAATTATTATGTATTCACTTCTTTGAACTGAGATGGAAGGAAATGATCAGTGGGCTATCTATGACTGCAATACCAATAAAAAATTCTGAGAGATAAGTTTGTAAGTATTTCAATGAGTTGTTTGATAAGATTCCAGTAAACAAGAACGGTAAATAAACTATAAGTTTCTAATTTTGTTCAACTTCTCTCTTCAAATACACAATGCATGTATTAAGACCAAATTCCTTGCACTCAGTCATCCTCAAAAGATATGGTCTTTCACTACGTGGTAAATTTTCGATGTTTATTTGAATTTTCGCTGAGGCATGTTGTACTTTCTAGACTTACAATCCTCAAGTTTAGATTATTATTATGCAATTTGAATACACCAAGAGATTGAAAGTAAATGTACTTATGCTTTTTCTGCCCATGTTACTCATGGAGTTTCCGTATGGACGTTCTCCCTTGGTTTAACAAATGTTTATGGCGTTGACCATAATAATAGTTCTCAAGAAGTAACAACACGTTTGTTTACATATTCTTGTCGAGTAATTCTCAATCAAAATTTTCAGGGAAGTAGTCGAAATACAATCTTGGCGCACAATTTATAGTAAAAATACGACCTAGAATATGATCAAACTAATAAAAAGCACAAACTTTTATATCATGGAAAAGGATATAAGACACCGCCAATACAAGTAAAACCGAAATCACCGAGAAAAGGCAGCAGCGGACAAGAGAGAACGACAAATCGTTGGATCTGTGTTCCATACTCCTGAAGTGAATGAGTTTATTTGATTTCAAGTCGAAGCAGACTAGTTATTAAGAACTTAAAATACAGAAATCAAAAGTAAAAGAGTCCATGGTGTTCTTTGATGTATAATTTGTATGAAAAAGTTAATTCTCCAATAGCCCGTTTGATTTTGAGTTGAGCTTCAAGGAGAGGGTTCTAACAATCAGCAACAAGATATTGCAGCTTATTATAACCGTGTTTAGATTGATGAAGGCGATAAACGACAACATCTCGAACTTTCAGACCTTTATTGAAATTTGTCGATAGATTTGAAGGATCTTAAATAGTTCGACCTTAAGTACATTTTATATTCCTGTTTTTCGGAACTTAAAGCGTTGAAACATCCCTTTAGATAACAGTTGTACCGCGTGGCAGGGTAACCCTAACAACCTATAATTAGCATGATTTTTTTCATCGACATTTGAGCAGCATGACAGAAAAGAAGCCCGTATCAAATCTTGATAGCTAAACAGAGGTGCTGCACCTCTTTATTCCCGGGGCTTGAACTGCTACAGCCATTTGTCAGGAGTACCTTATGATCACCAAATGTGTTTGTGGGGCGTTCACATCGTATCTCTCTCTAAAGCTTCCCGTGATTAAATTATGAAACTAATCCTGCTCTTTGACTATTGGTGAGGGTATATTCTGTAAGACGCTTTAAATCTTGTAAACATTGCCTTTATGTAGCACTAGTAGTTCATAGTCATAAACGTGTATTTTATCGTTTAGGTAAAGCAAGTTTACTGTTGACAGCAGGTGACATCTTAGTGTATTTGAATTTGCTGAAAAAAGCAAAGGATTGTTCCATCAAAACAAGATAATTATAGATAATTCTTGATCTATGACCACTCTTTATTATTCTGGTAAATGATCAGAAGTAGATCTGCCAAATTTTAACCAGAATACGACTTAAATAAGAAAATTGAGAGACAAAGAACTTGTATTTTCAAAACTGATTCTTTTCAAATAATTTGAAAACATCTTCCTGAATTTAACATATCCTATGTGATCATTGCTTTCCATACCTCTCTATTTCTGCTCTATAACAAGTAGAAATGACCGCGGAGAAAATAAGTGGATTGACGTTTCGGAGGTAGTTTTTGCTATTGAAATGCAGCTCCTTTGACGGGAAACAATAACTTTCCTACAAAGCAATTTCTCTTAAAAGCACTCCTGTATGGTGAGATGGACAGTAGTGAATTATGAAGAGTCCTTTAATATACGCTAACAAACCGACTTGACTGCATATACGGTTCTTTTTTGAATTGACAATTTGCAACTCAGTTTGCTATGCCAAAAAAAATATATATGGAAAAACTTGTCTAAGCATAAGAATGTGACCATAAAGGGAAAAGTTAGGCTGACAAGCAAACAGAATGAAACATGTAGTTTCTGTTTTACTCACCCCTACGTATTAAGGATGCCGTTGTTTTTCCCAGATCATCCTCTACTACTCAGCTTTTCAAATAGTTGATATCTCCTTAAAAAAAATTATTTGATGAAAAACGTCAGTCGCAACAGAAATGTACTACCTTAACCCACGTCTGCACAATCTCATTCAGAATAATGTGGACAAGATTTTATTGAGGTGATTTTACATCCAACGCGGGTAATTCAGTATTATTGATGATAGTTGCTTATTTGGAAATTTTACTTAAAAGCTACTAAAGACCTCAAGAAAATAGCATTGATTGGGGTTCAAATGCAAATTTGTTAAATGATTATTACGCAGGAAATATTTTGCATCACTTTAGATATATAATTCAACAGTCTCATCATTCTGTCTTTGAACATCCTTTTTAATGTTCAATTACGCAAATTGTTAGAATAGAGCTTATTTGAACTCATTCAGGATCTCAAGAGATCAAGAAATAGTTCTTTCTAAGTATCAAAAGTCTAATTATTTGAGAAAATGGAAAATGATTCGCAGAAGTTGCTTCAGTAATATCTCGTGATACTAGTATCAGTAGAATTCAGTAGAATTTTAGTGGAACTGAAGACACCAAGTCGTTTCACGCTCTGTCAATATATTTTAGTTCTGGAGTTCCCGGAAATTACTAGATCAAATGTTCGTTTGGCTCTTCTACATTTTGCTGTGTGACGAACATTTTCGGATGTTTCATCAATTTTTCCTCAATTATGTATATCCCTTACGTTGCCTCTAAGGACGCCTCCATGTAATAACGAATCATCGTCAACACCGCTGATATTATTTTTTTTCGTAATATCTTAATAATCAGTGTCGTAACTTGCAATATTGCCCAACCTCCATTTCCCAAATAACGCGACATACTGCGCAGATAAGAAATGACACGATCTTAAAAGCTAACAACGTGAGAGACCAACATCAATTGGTAATCATCAAAAATACGATTATGAATTTAAAACCAAGATTTTGACTGAAGAAATTGTTCGCTGAGTTTTCAGTAACAGCAAACTTGTCATCAGTGATGTTGATTCTGATTTCGACGTTTGTCGTGCTTAGGTTTCATGCCACTACTACAGCACATGTTTACTTGATAATGCGCATGCGTGGCAGTGTCTAAAGAAGTCGCTTCTCAGGGTAGATGAGTGCAGGCGCGAGTTTCTCTTGACACCATACTATACGTTTAGGTTTTATGACCTTCATAAAAGAAGATGTTCTAGGAATTGACTTCGCATCCTCACTGCTTACAAACTTTCGCATTACAAACATTACAGAACCAAAAATCGATTTTGGAAGATCTAAAGACTCCAGATTCACAACTTAGGACACTTTCTCAAAAGTTTCAATCGTCGTTGTGTAACAAAGGGATTGGTTTTGTTGTGATAGAGGTCTCAATGCCCTTTTCCGCTTGCCTTTTCTTTTTCAAAACAACGGCATCCCATACATGGATAAAAATTGGTTACAAGAACGTAAGCGATTTTATGTATTACTTTCGGATTCATGAACGATCCAGTGGTACCCTTAGAGTGCGTAATAAATGGAAGATCTTCGGCAATAATACCTGGCATGTAGACTATATGATGTCTCTGGCAAGAAGATTGAACGACACTACGAAGAATTAACGAAGAATCGTCGAGGGTTAAGGGACTCATACAAGCCGTAGTAAATCTCAGTAGGCAGAACTTGCCCGTTTAGAGGACATGATGAATATCTGAATACTTGAAACAGGCAAGATTATAAATGATCTTTTTAAGTGTTTTGTATTTGAACGTAGGTTTTTGAGAAACGTAGAAATAATTTGGGAGGGCACATGCCATTTTACTAGAGTTTCTACTGACTTCTCATAGAATTCCTTGACGACATCATTGGAGACACTATCAATGAAGGTATTTGAGAGTGTTTCTTCTTGAGTATTCAAGTAGATGAAACAACAGATGTCTGTGTGAGTGTCAGAGTAACGCCTAAGGTGCCAATATAATGGAAAGGCGTGTGAGCTTTTGCAACGTGGGTCGTGAACAAGGCAACATAAGCTGTTAGTGACACGATGAAAGGATACTCAAACAT
This sequence comes from Carybdea cf. marsupialis auct. non (Linnaeus, 1758), assembly GCA_010016065.2. Taxonomy (NCBI): domain Eukaryota; kingdom Metazoa; phylum Cnidaria; class Cubozoa; order Carybdeida; family Carybdeidae; genus Carybdea; species Carybdea cf. marsupialis auct. non (Linnaeus, 1758). Next base: position 3,536 of record JAAAKL020010763.1, on the reverse strand, counting down.
TTATTGAGATTTTTTAAAGTCAAAGCTGGAATCATTTGTTATGGCCAATGGCATGTAATCAATTCTGAGGAGGAGTTCTCCATTCGCTTATTTACTTCTTTCTTCAGTGGGATTCGCTAAGTATCTTTTAATCTTCTTTTCTATAAGCCCACATCCAGGTGTTTTAAATACAAGTGCATTCAATTCTATTCTAGTATCAAGTTTTAATGTTTTAATGACTGGGTATTAGGAGGAGCCAAGTTTAGTACAAGATAAAAACAGCTTAGTGTGGGGTAGCATAATGCTGCAGAGGGTTAAAAAATCAAAACTTATTGGGTGTCTGCCCCTTCCCTCTGTATTAGGCAACCTGAGGTACTGTAACCTATTCAGCCTATTTGTTGCGTAACATTGTTCTAAACCATGTTATCTGCATTGTATTCCTTTGATATTCCTCGGACATTATGCATGCAATCTCTTGATGCATTTACTATTAGATGATTGATATGATTTTCATTCAAGTTCGTTTCAATGAGAATAAGGCAAGGTTTGGTTAAGAAATGAAAATCATAGATAAGGATACGTTCTGCACATTATCTTGTGCGAATACAAAAAGAGCAACTACGCAGATAATATCAAAGTAGAAGATTCGCGTTTTATGAATAAAGTGAGTAGGCTCAAAGTGATATCAAGGGGGTTTAGAACTTCAGGGACCAGCCTCAATGGCACACGCAATAGGTTTGTGGTAAGTTGCCTTTTAAAATACCTTCATATGCAAAGAGGATTCATTTGATTATCTTACGTCGTTTTGTTGGCTGATTTCAACTTGCTATTCTGTCAGTGTGACTTTTGCTATACCAATAAGTCTTTAACTCTATTTGTGTCTTCACGGTTGATATTATGAACAGAGCCATATTATCATCTGCAGGGTTGATGTTCTACACAAGACTTTTAAGATAACGCTTCTACAGCGCTAAGAGGCACGTAGACTTGCTTCCTTTTAATACTCGAGTTAACAATTTGTCGATGTTTTACTTGCTCATCAGAGCCCACTTGTGGAATTGAATTCGTAGAACCTTGTCGGTCGCCTCATGATCTCTGCAGACTGTAGAACTTTCAAGCAATGAATTTAAATTGGCAGTTGAACCTCAACCTGACATTTTTTGCTCTAACGCAATCTCTGCTTTTCCACGCATGCCATCTAGCATATCAAGTAGGTCTTGTGAGACTTCATATGTTGCTACATAGTTAGTGGATTACCGAGGCCACTGAGGAGCTTAAGGTCTGTACAGCCATCTTCGCCTTTATATTATGATCCACCCAGTGTATTCCCTTGGGGAGAATCAAAAGTATCACAAGATGTAATAAGGATTGTTGTCCACAGACAACATTGTACCAGAGTCCCTATATGTACTGTATTCAAACTTAAGCACATATCAAATATCTAAGATTTTATTAATTTTTTGGTAAAAGGATGTGGGATTTGGTAGAAGGATGTGGGAATTTACCATCCAGCTTTCGGAATTTCCAACCACGTTTTGCTGCAGAGCTTATATTCTTAAAACTCCCTTCAAAACTACAGCTATTTTATGAACACAATCCTCGTCTAGACCATTAAATGCCTGTTTTGCTATCAGAGATACCACCTCTGAACTTGTTTTATTTGTTACGAACTGAGCCAAGGCGTAGCACCATAAGTAAGACCGTTCCTATCTGAAATAGAGGGTTATGTGCTGGTGTATTGCCATCTTTAGCTTTAAACAGCCCGTAGTTTAAATCTCCTGCAAATTCCTTCTGTTTTTCATCCTACTTTGTTTCGTTTGTTATTGACATCTAACCTCTTATATAAGCACAATAAATCCACTGTGCTTTACATACTGAGATATCTTTTTGAATAGCTCAGAGAGATATCCTGGTGGATAATTTATGCTCCTTTGCCATATTTTAAGTGAAGATGAAAGAGGCAGCTGAAGGCCCATTACTGAGGTACATACATGTTTCCCTAAATTGGGGTTGTAAAAGCTTAAAATGTAAAGAATCACTTCGTTTTATCAGATTGCTATGACGAAGCTGAATGATTGATATTGCTCTTCTCATTTTAATCCTTGAGTTACATTGCCAAAGTTACTCCTCACCATCTTCTGAAAGAAGGTTAACTGACTTTTGACTGATTTTTTGAACAAAAATTCACGTTTTCTTATATCAAGAACTCTGTCCTTTCAACGTTCTCACCGTCTTATTTTTTAGTATAATGGTCTCCAATCATTTAGTTTCTTAGAGGCATTCTGATGATCTAACGTGACTCTCTTCGCAGTTCTCTGGAGCTTGCCTGGGTTTCAATGATTATCTTTGCAGGAGACTTGCTCTTTGTATTTTCCTTTGGTAAGAAGTCAATGTGGAAATCAAAGAGTGTTGGAACAGAATCACATCTCAGGTATTTCCTCTTTAAACGTGATGCATAGGGCCCGTCTAGAGGATGTATAAAAAATTCTGAAGTGAAGTCCTCTCCAGATAGCATTAATCTCTTTGAGGTCTTCCAATTTTCTCCTCTTATCTCCCTTGCCTATTTTTAAAATAATTCTTGATTTTGCATTTGAAATCTTTGAGAAAAATGTTGTAAGTTGAAGCTGCACATGATACTGAATATTTTATAGGTCTTTATATGCGATATTATCAGCTAACACAGAACTTTTCTGTACGTCATGTATCATGAATACACTTATGTAAGAGGCCTTTTACTGAATACCTGCCATTTATCATTAGTAATGGATGATCTACAGTATTTTTAATTGTGATATTATCTATTTAGTGACAATCTACATGTTGTAAGCTATTCTGGAAATAATATTTTCCTTATAAGGGCTAGTGAAAGCGTTAGAACCTCCAAATTTTCTCTTGTATTCTTCTTCAATGCTAATGTATTTGATGTAACTTGGCCCAGTTATTATATTATTTTTGTCAATTGGGGTCAAAATAAAATGCTGTTGGATTATAAATTGTCACTCAAATCCTCATAAGATTTGGCACGCAAGAGAACGTGTTGTGGCTTATAACTGCAAACTCTGTAGATGATACATTCTTGAATTTTAGTTACATACATAGGATGATATTCCTTCACCATACAAGTATTCATTTTCTGGCTAAATAATGGTCCATGAATTATATGCCTGTAGCATTTTTTCTAAGAAATAAACGATGATCAAACCAGAATCATCATATACAAAAATCATTCTTATCGGAATATGACCTACAGGAAAGGGACCTTTTTTCATCTCATGATCATTCATTCATTTTATTCATTATCAGGTATTCGTGCCACTGCAGTCAGACAACCTCCTCAAGTCTCTCCATGTTCCTTTTTCTTGAGCTCTTCTTATCCAAGTGATGCCAGCCTTTATTCAATACTTTCTCTCCATCTCTTCTTTGGTCTTCCTTTTGGCCGTTTTCCATCTCTTGGAATCCATTCAGAGCTTTTCTTTGCCTATCTATTGTTCTCCATCCTAGCAACATGTCCTGCCCACTTTCCTTTCATTTGATTCACTTTCTGCAAGATATCTATC
>JAAAKL020010762.1:0-14133 GCA_010016065.2 Carybdea cf. marsupialis auct. non (Linnaeus, 1758) | reverse complement strand
CAGTTTCTTTTCATTGTCTGCTTAAAGCCTCAACTAATTCCTATATAATAGATGACTGACGGGTGGATTTCTAATTTATAGCCACATATGGAATTACTACTTAGAAATCGAGTACAATACCATGGAGAACAATAACCGTGATAGCAAGTCCCCTGGAAGTATGCCACTGTATATTTGCATAGCATTGCTCGTAATGAAATAATTTGCATAGTTTAATGTTATTGTTGTCTTCCATCTTGACATGCTAGTTTCCAGAAAATGTTGTTCTTGGTACAAATTTACCGATTTGATGATTCAGTCATGGGGGAAGCTATAAAAGGCCATTTTAAATTAATTGATGCCATACTAAGATTTATTGATCTGACTTTTACATTGTTCTAGAATCATCTTGTCAAAATAAATTTTGGAGTCATAAGAGCAACTTTGGCACCCTTTCTGTTCATGTTGAAATAAATTACTTTGGGCAAGAAACTGATCTGTTGAGCGGTCACGTATGTCAGTATGTTATATGTAGTTGAAAGTTGTGTTATTGGTACGTAATCTTGCAGGTACATTCGTTTTCATCTATTTCGGAAGTACGTTATCTCATTTATGAGCCAGTTCGGTGCAATGTTTTGGCTGTTGATTATGCTATTAATTTCTTTAGTTATTGCCTGAGTTAGAGGAAGGAAATTTACCCCAAAATTATACAATCTGGCAAAGTCTGCAGCTTTATAACTTATAAAAATATATAAATGTAGATAAATATATAAATAAATGAAAATAAACATATAGAGTTTTGCCTTTATCTAGCCACTCTGTTTACGTATTTTTAGAGCTTTATTGCTTGTTTTTTGTTTGTTTTGTTTTGTTCCTCTTGTTGCTTACTTATTACTGATAACATAACTGTTTTGTATTTCCTCTGTTTTACATATCCTAGTTCACTAAAAAAATTAGGATGTCTATATACACTATATAAATCCTTACTTTCCTCACAGAGCTTGAAGGCGAAAACAGTGATAATGTAAACAGGGTATCTAGGGGTATTTACTGTTTGAAATGTACCTTTCGATATAGAAAATAAAAGGCATTGAAGTTTAAAGTAATTTTATCATTATTATTATAATCGAAATTGTAGTGTGACAGATATATAAATATATGTGTATGATATTTGAAACTTGTTATTATTAGTAGCAAGTTGTGCATGCTATTATTTTGAATTTCCTATCACCCTGCAGTTTGCTGATGCTACCATGACAAATGTCCAATTAAGAACTGGTACCCTTGATAGAGACCGGTACCCTCGTTTACGGAAGAAATTGGCGTGTAGTATTTGGGGGCTAGGTATCTGTAGACATAGTAGTTTGACCAGAACTTAAAATCTAGATCGGGAAGCGATCGGGGCAAGTTTTTAACCTGTGGTTAAATTCACACAACTCCGAGTGCAAAGAGTCCCTTAATAAAATATTTACAATGCAAGACGTATATTAATTAAAACCTGTTAATTAGTTTTGTAAGGTTGCAATCATTTCCAGTGCAGACGGTGACTTCTTCAATGGTTGACAGATATCTCAAATATGCTAAGTATTGGCTGAGGTTGTTGATTGAATTCGTCTAATTCGTTAATCCTCACGATGTGATTAGTAGGGAATAATGACCTATTAAAGAAACGGGCACGATCAACAGATCTAATCTGTGTGCAGGCGTAATTTGAAACAAAACACCTAAAAAAGAAGCATGTTAATGTACATGGATCTTGAAACATGAGAAAAACCTCCTCCAGGATATTTAGGGAAAGATGACCTCTTTTATATCATGGACTTTCATCAGATGCATCATGGACTTTCATCAGATGCTTACTTTGTGAGCACTATACATCTGCTTCAAGTGAAAGTTTGCATTAACCGACGTGAAAACTTTCCTTATTCATAAGGATGATACCCTCAATTGAAAAAATCATCATGAATTTTGCAATCAAATAATATCAAATCTAATTTTTTTTTAATAAATGAATGAATGGTGTCAGTTTTGGAGAGCTCTACATCGTCACGCATCATAAGACGATTCTGGTGAGATAGAACAGCTCAGCTGGGTGTATAGAAGGGCTGTAATCCCTTCAGATAGCACAATTCTACTAGTTAACAAGAGTTTAACTTGGCTACATACGTATAATTCTCGTTGGGGCGTTAGACTTAAAAGATGCGAAGTTCACGGACCTTTTGAGTGTCCGACTATTTCTTCCTTTCCTCAGAAATGGCTTTAGTCTTAGTGGAGACAAGCATTTCTATTAATCCTTTTCTTGGTACTCTCTCAGTAGGCCCTATTCTAGGTGGGGGCCTAAAATTACATACCCTATCAATCCCTATTGGGTTTTTTTTAACACTTTAGATGCTGATTATGAAAGAGAACATTGGCATTCAACGCGCAAATCAACATCAATTGAGGCACTTATAATTCTCAGAAATTGATGTATACACTTGATTTCTGTTGTCTCTCGTTTTACTTCCCTACTCCTATTTAGCCTCATTTACAATGACGTCAAGATGCTTAAGTTGTATGAAAAGACAGTGGTACACGAAGTTGCTGATACGACTTAGTTTTGTTATCGGTTTTGCCAAGTCTTCATTCTTTTTATAAACGCGAGTTTATGAGGTAGTATCGAGAGAAGAGAGAGAGAGATAGACTGGGGCTGTTATGCAGCCATTTTCCAAAACTGATGTTTTGCTCTCTATTTTAGGCTGCAAATATGTACTTGGCCATTGGCATAAACACTGTGGGTCAGAGGGCCAGGCCCTTCCAGTATTTTGACTTTTTTTCCCTTGTTTTCTTAATATTTGCAGATTAGTTTTTCAGTAAAAATATGTGTACTACAACTTTTTGATGTCTTCCCTTCCCCTTCCCAATGTTCTCTTGTCGTAACGTCGTAAAGAAACAGTGAAGATGAATCCATTAATGTGTTTCATTTTGTAAGTAAGTATGTATTGAAAAATCAGTCGAAACACTCCAATTTGTTCAGGATGACAATGATCGTGATGAAGTGGAGACCTTATTTCCACAATGGTCCTCTTCTATCACACTCATATAATATCGACTCAATATATCGTTAAGATATGGTCCGATTTTTTTAATTAAAAAGTCAGGCTGCTTAGACCGTCCTGACTCCAAGCCTGTAATTCTCACCAAAAAAAGTTCACCGTACGGAATTGAATTTTGAAATCCCAGATACTTTGCCCTTCACAAAGTACTTTAAACTTGATCTAAATGTGATTCTTCTCAGGACCCGCAGAGTTCTTGTTAAAATAGCATGGCTGAAATGGCTATTCAAGTCTTTGGTCACCGACAGGCTCAAAAATTTGTTTTAATGTGACTTATTGTCTCTCGCCTCTATGCTGCAATGATGCTTATCTACATCAGACATACCATCAATATTGTAGTCGTCTGATTGAGTTCATGTCTTGGAGACAAGAATTCTTCACTGTATATCTATTTTTCTATTTTTCATGACTTCTTTCAGAGAGATAATTCTTTTTTCATTGATGATCATATACTTTAGGATTTCGGGGTTTTTGCAACTTTACTTATAAAATGAAGTACCATCCATCAAACAGTAGCATGATTACGTATATTTTTCTTAATCAAGAACTCAAATGAGAAAGCTTGGCATGTTTGCAATTGTATTGGACTGAACAGTAACATCAATTGTCAATGTAGCTTTCACAGTCATTAGTCTCACTACTTGAAGTTCACTAAACCAGACGTATTCTGAGCACTATAGCAAATTTATACGTTACCCCTTACAGTCCGATACACAATTCGCTATCACAAATTGATACAATGCGCTTTATCCGATACCATAAGTGATGTACTAGTGACAAACCCATAAGATACTTTGTACAAATACTTCAATGCGATACTTTATACTTTATACGCGTTACGCGATACTTTTCATGCGATATGTGATACTTTACACGCGATGCGTGATACTTTGTACTCGATACGCGATACTTTGTACTCGATAGGCGATACTTTGTACTCGATAGGCGATACTTTGTACTCGATAGGCGATACTTTGTACTCGATGCGCGATACTTTATACTTTGTACGCGATGCGCGATACTTTATACTTTGTACGCGATGCGCGATACTTTGTGTGCGATACGCGATACTTTTCATGTGATACGTGCTACCTTATAAGCGATACTAAGTAGTTTACACGTGATACTTTATACGCGATGCGCGATACTTTGTACTCTATATGCAGTACCTTGTACTCGATACGCGATACTTTTCATGCGATATGCGATCCTTTATGGGGTATACGCGATATTTTATACACGATAGTTCATGCGTGTGGAGAATTGTTACCAGGCCCTTTGATATCTACTTATTGTTCGCGTTAAGCCTGTATAATTAGTTTTCTCCTTTCCAACTTGAATATCTCCCCTTGCGATTTAGGCATGATTGCGAGAAAAAACCAACGCACTTTTTAGCGTCTATAAATCCTGGTCACGGCTCCAATTTGTGGAGAAAACTTTGAGAAAATAGGCTGCCGATTGTGTAAAACATAACTTTATTACTATAATGTGCGTGTGCAATCGCAAATAGGAAAAAACTAATGATACACTCTTACCGCGAACAGTAAGTAGATATCAAAGGGGCTGGTAACAATTCTCCACAATGCGCGATGCACGATAAGTTATCACAACTTTACACCGTACGATATCTGATGTGATACAGGATACGCTATCACAGTTCATACAGCTTCCTTTATTAAACGTTACACGATTAATCCAGCAATATCGCAAGGGTTTACTTTGGATTATCCATTCTTGACTTGCCTACCACTGCTCCTGTTTTCCTCAAGTAGTTTGAGGCTTCAAACATCCGCTTTACGCAAATGTTTTTATTTGCTGGCAATATATCTCAGGATATCGGTTATCGTCTATCTCACGTCTTTCTCAAGTTCTCTCGTGCCAAAAGGGCCGTATAATCGAGAGGATTGTACGGTGAATCACGAGGTATCATCATTTACATGAAATATAGGTTAGAGAACTTATCATGATATATAGGAGCAGCCTTACAAATTACCTAACCGACTAACCGACTAACCGACTAACCGACTAACTAACCCAACTTACTAACTTGTAGAACTAATCTAAGTCAGTAACCAAAAGTAATCAGCCTATGTAATCAGCCCTATCAATTAATTTTCCAGACCTCTAAAAATGTAACCCTTTTCCGAATCGTATCGATTTCCTTTGTCTGCAAAGTCAGCCCGTATGACAACCTCTCAAAATGTAATCACTCTTGTTACAATGATATCGTCAGAGTGGAACGTTCATTTGAAGAAAGAAATAGCCTTGACTGGGGCGCTCCTGAGACGATTATTTACAAGTCCGAGCGTTTCCAGTAACTTTTTAAAAGTTGTATTCACCATGATCAAGGCCAAAGCCACTTCTAGGAACGGGTTACTTTTCCTTTTTTTCGGATGGCAATCTATTCAAGCTTACTTTTTTCTGCTTACTTTTCATGCTATTTTATGCTTGTTATTCTTACTTTCTCTCGAAACATAGTTTCCCACATCACGAGAGCAGATGAGAGAGCACAGTACCTCCGGGATCGTGGCAGGCAAGCTCAGGGTCGGTTCGAACTCACGAACTTCGGAGTGTGAGTCTGACATTCTACCACTATGCCACTACTGTGTAAATTATGCTCAATTTCTCCGGGATCCTTCTCTAAAAACCCTGTATCTGCTAAGGTGTCTTTAATTAAATTGTGTGAGTCTCTAAGCTAATTTCTCCCTGTAATGTGTTTTCTTGAGATTGTCTTATGATAAGGCGTTGCTAAAGTTGTTCTTTAAACCCATGCTGACTGTAGCCTGATTCCTAACTATCCTTTCCAAGCTGGCCCGCAAGGATGCCAATTCCTGTTAGGTATACATGGCATAAAATGTGATCCTTAGTCTTTTATTCACATGATGCTATCGAACTGAGAACCTAAAGCCAGGTTAACTGACTAATAGCCCCCTATCTACCCTTATGCATCGGGGTGCCCACCAGTCGTCCTCGCTCAAAAAGGATCTGACACGAATTCAAATCTGATTATAGCTGTAGTAACATTGCATACGTTGAAGGTTCGATGTTTCGTATTAACACAACAAAAAGCCCCCATCCAACACCCTCAGCGCCTTCACAGCTTAAAATGAGACCTGATAAGAACTTCAACGATAGAGGTTTTCTGTCATGAACCTTCAGACACCTATAAACTTGAGGGCAAGTTAAGTTTGCCAGTGTTAAGGCGTATATAACTGCGAACATTTAGCGCCAGTTGGTGTTGTTACCTTCCATTGCCTTCCTTATCGACCTAGCCTCAAACTTAATCCCTTAGTGCTATGACAGAAAAGTGAGAAAATGATCCCAAAGATCTTAGACAAGTCATCAGGATCAATAGCTGAATGATAGATAATCCCATTTAAATCCTATTTGTTGCTTACTAGTGAAACTCTTCAACTGTTAAAAGGATCCTACAGTTTTTTCCTATCCATACAAATCATTGAACGATATCAAATACTTGCTCCTCCTCCCCGAGATCATAAATTTGAAAGATATACCAATCTCAGATCATTTACGAGGTGTTGCGGTTAATTAATGGAGGCGACTGAAAGATGCACTCTGCCACTGATTTTTTCGTAGTCCCTTATCGCCTGTACATCAAACTACACAGGTGAGTTGTCTCAGCATTCCCATGTGTCATAGATAGCATTAGCAGAAATAGTTTGGTTTCGCCTAGACTCAAGACTATGTAAATGAAGAATAGGCGACCAGACAGTGATAGAACATGTCACTTAACTGTTTCTATTGGCCACTAATGTGTCTGAATCTCAATTTCATTATGATCCTCATTGAAGATATGTATCTTAGAGCCAAAAAACTCTTAGCAAACTGATGCATTTCTGCTTTGTTATACAACCCTAGTTATTAGAAATAAGGTGGTCACCGCCTTAATGTACAACGTAATGCCGAGGGAAAGTCATGACATCAAAAATAAAAAAAAATGGAAATAGTACGATTTAACTCCATATATCTAACGGCAACCCTGAAACTGGCTGTTTTCCAAAATACCAGACCTGCAGTGTATATAGTGTCTAAACTAGAGGCCTTAGAATTTCAAAAATCTCTGGTCAAAACTCTGTTAATATTCCTTGGTTTCTCAGGTTAAGATCTGGCATCAAATAATAAGGTTTTGTTAATGAGATTTGGAAGCTGACATCTCGGTGTTGGGAAAGAGTATTACTCTTAATTATGGCGGACGACATTCATAGTAATAAGACAACATGAAAATTGAGTATTTTTCCATAACTCAAACATTTTCAAAATCGTGACGTCACACCTTCCTTCCGCGTTGCCCGGAGTTTTTGTGTACAGACTTTTACCCAGATATTCTCTGCAATAAATTTCCGAGTACTCACTAGTAAATTTGATTAACAAGGCCGCTAGTCTCATTTATTGTTAAAATTCTGCGCCCCTTGCAATAAAGAAACGAAACGAATACTCTTACCCTTCAAGCTGATCGGTGGTTTGAGCCATAGCTGATGACGACGCCTTTTATGTTCATGTAGGAAGGGATAATACGTTTTGTTGTTAGGGGGCAGGGATATCCCGAAACCAAGCCATATCAAAGAAAGAAAGAAAGACAGAAAATAAAAATGTCTACTACTGATTATTTTGTTTTGTTTTATGTAGGACTGTTTACAATGTTTGCCAGATGTCATATCATCAGCAATTTACCGGCTGTCGTAATGAAACTTCATATTTTCCAAGATGCCAGCAACAGATATATCATCATTGTATTTGTTATTTATTTATGCAAATTCATCTAAATTTATGTAATTATTCTATTACGAAACCAAAAAGTAGAATATAGACAACTGGATAAGTTTTAGCGTTAACTCCAAGATATCTCTTGGTGAAAATCGTAAATCAATACAGATCATTTTTAGTACGATAGAAAGATGGGAAAGAAGCTCATAAGCAGAGTGAAGCTCTTACACGTATCAAGCTCAACAGTGAATGGCGAAAGCTGGCTGAAGTACGAGAAGTGCCTTACGTAGGTTTTATGGCTAGTAGTAGGGAAGGCAGCTCCTAACTGTTCTCGTCACAGAAATACTTGTAGTAAAGTGACGGAGATGATATATCTCGAGGATGATTAAGAACTTCAAGTGTTTCGAAAACCTCAGAGTCCATCTGCTTAGAGACGCGATCTTGAATTCGTTTCAGAAGATTAAGGTTTGTGGTAAGAGTACAAGATTAGTAAAGGTTTCCACACAAGATCGGGCTAAAGGGCTTGATGTAATATATATCCCCAGGTACACTTTTGCTGTGCGTGGAAGTTCACTCTTTACTTTTGAATTCATGGTCTGATCGAGCCTCAACAGTTAAATGATTCTCAACTGTTACTTCAGAGTAAATATGAAATATGCCTTGATGTTTTGGTGCAACCATTTCCAACGTTGTAAAAGGAATCCATTGCATTTCTTGTTTAAGTTACCACATTTCCTGTTTTGAAATTTGAAAGTTTTATAATAAAGAAAACCTCCTTTATTATGGTGCGTAATAAGTGAATTAGATTTGCCCATCAGTTGGACAGAAAAGCGCTCCAGTGTTTAGGTCATGGAAACAATAGGTGGTAGATGCCCTTTGAGGATAGAACGAGAGGGACGATTGTCTTTGCAGGACATTTTCATTTGCGAAAGGACTTAGGGAAAGGTTCCTTCATTGAAGCTTTGGGAGAAAGCCGAATGTTTAGTTGTGACAAGACTGGCACAGGATAGGGACTGTCGGAATCTCTGTGAACTTTCCATCAAGTTGTCGAGTTTTCCGTGAAGAAGTGTATTATGAATGTAAAAAATAATAGCAACTGCAACAGGAAGCCTCAAATATTACTGGAATTACATTACAAGAATTGCTTATGAGGAATGAAATACTAGCGTAGGTAAAAATTTGAGAACATTCCAGTCCTAGATGGCAATATATTGATATGGACAGGTGCCATTTCAAACACAAAGCTAAAACACTTAAACATACATTTTCTATGGATGGAAAACACACTTTTAAAGATTGGCCTGCATATGACATAAATTCCTAGTAAAAAAAGGCCAAGGAAAATTTTGAGATTTCAATGCTGTTCAGGAGTTATGGAATTTTCAGTATATGGGGAACCTGTGTCAGTAAATGTATCTTGTAGAAGTGTACCCAGGGATTTTTAAGTGTGTGTATGTGTGTGTGTTTGTGTATCTGTGTTCCGCATTGGTTCAGGGTTTTAGATTAATGGCTAAAAATGTAATAAAATAATTTATATACAAATCACTCATATAACCCTTAACGAGGTATGTTCTGTGGATAAGCTGAGAAAACCCTCAAGGGGTTCGGTGTCATGTTGCCACTTTTGCAAGGAGGGCCCTAGTCAAAACAGGTTCCGTATCTCTTGCTTAGGAAATGGATTCAAGCAATTCGTGAAATCATTATCTGCTCTGCTTGATGTCAGAGTTTTTCTATTTGACTTTGGGTTTTGCACTCTCGAGAGTTGGTAGATTTTTATGGTTTCGTGGTTTCATGTGCAGGGGAATGCGTCGCATGGACTTTCGTATCAAGGAAGATGTCAGTACAATGATGACGTGTCGGGGATCATCACAGGATCATCACATTATCTTCGCCTTACCATGGTCCTAAAGATCATCACCATCACGATCATCGCTACTGTCATTCTTTTTACTATGCTGCTGCAGCAGAAATTGAATAAGAAAAATATTCTTATTGATAAGTAAACAGAAAATAGTGCGTTTCTTCTATGACGCTTATTATAATTATGATGATTATTATCATTATATACCTTTTATGTCGTGAACTAACACATGAGTATTTTGTTGACGCCTAAGCAATTCTTTCTTTGGTGAGATTCAAGCTGTAGCCACCAACCCTGCTACAGATGCGGCACTGATAACATGAGACTGGGGAGGTTTCGTCTTGACGTGATTTTCAATCGGTCTTCTGAAAGACCTCAATGCCCTCACAGACTGTATCCCCCCGAGTTCCACAGGCTTTGGTAGCACAATCCCGGCTATCAAGGCCGATGCAACATCTCTTTAAGGTCTTTAGCATGTCAACGTCATGAAACAGTCGCGGAGAGGGCGTATGCTGAGCATATGTTGATATATGACGTGATACAAACTAGACGTTGCTAAGTCTATGAACTTTTAGAACTTCCAAACAAACAAAATCAAGTGTTTCTCAAGGGTCAGTTTTCGGAGTAATATTTTAAGCACTTCTATCAGTGACATGCTTTACATCAGAAGCGTCTTTCTCAATCACTCTCATGGCACTATACTATGAACTTTCGATTGCTATTCACAGGCGAACGTGTATTAAAAGATCAAGAAAAATAGTAGAAAATGTATGCTTTTCTCCTCTGTCACCTTGATCACATTCTTGAACTAATTTTACACCTCTTTAAAGGAACCGTTACATAAACGTTATATTTATATTATAAATTTAAAGTACTTTTGTTTTTACCAAATAAGTACATAAAAACATACACACATACATACATATATATACATACATACATACATACATACATGGATACATACATGGATATATACATGGCGATTGCTGTACCCTCCTCAGAAGATAGCCTTCTCTTCCAATGTTGTCCACTTGTTCATGGCCTCCCATGTGGTTCTTCATCCCCGCTGCTGATTTGCAAGGTACAGGTGGTTCCGACCGGATTAAAGGATCTCTACAAGGAGTTTGGTCCCTGCGCACCTAGATATGTCGGACCGGACCGAGGCTGTCTCATCTGGTCGCACCAGAATGACCTTATGCAAATTTTGTTTTTCAGTAGTCTTGTAGTGGGTTTTTAACTGCCTTTAGAAAGCAGTCTGCATCCGAAGGGCTTCAAACTTCAAGTTGCTTGTGTTCTTACTTAGAGTCTCAATAGAACCTCTCCTGACTTAAATTTTATATCTTTGATGAAGCATTTTTCCTTAAAATTTTTGCAGATCAATCTACTTTCTTCACTCATATCTCTTCGAAGCTACTTTATCCCAATTCTGCACGTTATCTGCACTTTCCCTCAGGTTGCTTTTAATGGAGTCCTTATAGATATTCCTTGGTTTCTGATGAGGACGTTTACCATTGAGAAGCTCTCCGTAGAACAGTTGCTTTGGTAGTAAATTGTCTTCATACGAACAACGTAGGTCTGCCTGATGATATTTAGCAGATGTAACAATGGAATCAATACTTCCGTAAGAAGTCTTCTCAAAAACATCTGGGCCTGCTGTTTCACTTGCCATGTAATGTCGAGTCTACGTCTAACACACATTTGATGGAAGCGCTTTGGCCACTCTAAGGACTCTAAGTACTGCCCAATTTTCGTCGAGTACAGTGAAACAGTTAGGGTGTATGCAGTGCAAACAATGATGTTGTGCTTGTGATGATCTTCCACTAACCATTTCCCAATTTACAGAAACTCATCTTCCTCTGTAGATGCGCATGTGCACGCAGGCCCTCGATAAATTGCTACCCACGTAAATTAAGGTGTCTAATACCCCTAACCTAATGCCATGAACCGTGATGTGTGGTAAAAGACATGACCTGGTATTGGTGTAAACATTACAAATAGTGAATCGAAGGATATAACATTATAGTAAAACGAGACCCGGTACTGCATCAATGATTGGCAAAGAGTATAGTGCTCGTCAAAAGCGTTAGTTTTAAGGACACCAAAAGAGGTGAAAGGTAAGGCAGAAAGAATTTAAATTCTTTTAGTCTCTTATAACAAATAGCCATAACTAATGTATTGGTGAGAATCCGCACACTTACATTCCTTAGGCTTCTACCGTAAAAGTAAGCATACATCTTCAACTTTCGTTTCCAAATGCATTCTCAGTGTCTTAGTTCGGAGAGGCTATTCGTCTTTTCTTGGCAAAACTTTTATTGATGGGCACAATCGGTTTGGATTTATAGAAGGGGGTTGGATTTTGTACCCATATTTGTTTTTGTAGGAAAGGGGTGGCAAATTTCTTTTGGGACGGCGCAAATTTGTAGAGCATAAGGGTGCTAGAGCAATTTTTTCTATTGACCGGGGATATTAGTACGGGAATACCCCTAAGTGAAGAAGCAGTAGCCCCAGTGCTCCCACTGACTACGTGAAAAGGAAGAATCTGTATTAATATCCTTCTCTTCTTAGGGTCACGTCAAAGAATTGACTACTTAAACTGTCGCGTGACTAAGTGGCGAGGGCATGGATAGTCAAACAGAGATACTTCAATACAGATATCAGAGATTACTCTATGCAGCAATAACAAGTTCCATGTACATGGAAATTACCCTAGCCTCTGTAAAGGGGATTGCATGGCGTACAAATGACATCATCATCACACAGGGATACTAGAATGAGTTACCAAAGTAACTACAGATTATGGATACGCAGCTGAACAGACGTATATTTGAGAATTTTCTTAGTGACAACACTTAAACGGTTGATTTACAGGCGTATATGTTCCATTTTTCCAATGTTTACGATTATTTCAATCTATTGTTCATTAGTTTTCATATTTATTGGCATTTCCATTTCTGTTCCGCATAAGATTTTGATTACTACTTTTGATTATAATGTTTTCAAATAACAGTCCCAAGGCACTTTAAAATATTCCATAGATGAGTTAAGAATTTAGGCTGCTAGTTGTAAGGAAATGAGTTTGAGTCCCATGAGGTTCGTTTCTGCTATGATAAAAGGGCTCTGTCGTTATCTCATGTCCATGTTAGCTGCGGTACGGTCTTTACCCTTTTAAACCACCTCAACTCAAACAACACCCTTTATGGCGTGTTGACGCTTTGTACCCTCGGCTGAAGGCAAAGCTGGATTTTCTCCTCGGTGTTTTTCAATTTGGAATCATGACAGGAAACCAGAATATTTGAAATTAAAAGGTTGTGCTTGCCACAATAGAATATGATGTGACCTCGTCCGTCAAATATCTTCTTATGTGAAAACTTGATAAAAACGGTATTAAATAACATCCGTTATAATCTCATAAGCCTGCACACATCATACTACTTGAGACTACTCTCAGGTCACTGAAAGCTAAAAGAGACAACAAACGACATGCGTTGATGCAATACATCAAACTTACCTCATCTGCAGCCCTTGACTCTCTAATATTCGACACACGACAGTTTATTAAATGTTGTCAAAGGATTACAAAGAGGTTGCGAATTGCGTTTGAAAAGCATCTGATTCTGACATGAAAGTACAGTAATTTCAAACTTGTTGCTATCTGTTTGAAACACGTAGTGTTGTTATTAAGGAGCAACGTACACGTTCTTGCTGCAATGCATGATAGAAAACCAACTTGATGGCATCTGCTTATCAGCACTAGTGCAATGCCCGCCAGGGAGATTCCCCTTTCCAACTAAGCGCAACTTCTCTCTGTATGATTCCACCCTACCAAAGATAATCTACACCTCTACGCTTAGAAAGGAAATTAATTTGCAAACTCCTCACGAAAATTTTGTATCAATAGTCATCAAGTCGTTTAGATTTGTTTGTGAATCCATCTCAATCATGTAGTGCGTAGTGCATAGTTACGCCGATACACTCGTTTGACTCGGTTCACAAACACCAGAGCAGATTCATTTTTACCGTTCGCCATCGCGTATCATTCTTTTCCCCGTTGCTGTTGTTGACTTCCTCCATCCCCACACCAGTAACCACCATATACTCCTTTACAGCATCTAAAAATCTTCTCTCCGGCCTTCTTCTCCTTCTCCTCCCTTCTTAATACTCTCTTCCCTTTATGTTCATCCTCTCTTCTCTATGCGCAGGGAAAGTGATGACGTCACTAATCAAAAGCTTTGAAAATAGTACGATTTGACTCCAGATACGTAAAGGTAACTCAGGAATAGGCTGCTTCCTAAAATATCAGATCTGTAGTGTATATAGTGTTTAAACTAGAGGCATTTAATTTTACAATTGTGTCTGTTTAAAACTCTTGATATTCCTTGGTTCCTTACGTTGGGAACCAGCGTCAAATGATAAGGTTTTGTTAGAGAGATTTAAAACTTTGAAAGCAGATATCTCGGTGTTAGGAAAGGAAAA
>JAAAKL020010761.1:0-14134 GCA_010016065.2 Carybdea cf. marsupialis auct. non (Linnaeus, 1758) | reverse complement strand
ATTTGAAGGCTTTCCTAGATTTTCCAGGAGTGCTGGGCCACCCTGAATTATCCCTTCCACCTCCAGAAAGTCTCCGCCATGCTAAAACCCTGGCCTTTTACCTTGGTCACCCCAAACATTTCCTCTTCTGTCCCTTGACCTCTATTGTGATAGCGACTAGCAAACTACAACAAGCTACTTTTTAGTTAGTTACCCACCTACTGGACTAGACGCCAAGCGACTCAATACACGAAAATTACTTTACAATGCATGAAATTACTCGGTAATACAATGACAATATATCTTCCTAATTATGCTGGCAGCACAAATCGACATTAAGGATCGCGTTGGCTCGATCAGGTAAGTGACGTAAACTTTGAACGATACAGAAGCTTGGCCAAGTCATAACTGGCGAGTAAATGTTTTTAAAATGACGAGAAGAGCTAGTGTGGGACCCGATATCTTTAAGAGGTGTAAAGTAAAGCATTGATTGTTGAAAGTAATAAAGATTGATCCTGAATCTTTCAGGATGCATTGAGTTCGTAGTGAATGACGCAGTAACCAGGAGAAACTTGAGCCACGCAAAATTTTGTATTTGCCACCCCTCTCCCTTACTTCTCTTTACATACTAAAACTGAAATATCATAAAAAGTTAATTGTATGACCTTACCTCAAACGTTTCCCTGTGCTTGAACGATTTAAGAATCGATTATTATACTTCGCAATTGTCTAATGTGTGTTCACAGAACAAATAATGTGCTGCGATGTATATACATAGATAACAGGTTATTCAAGTGTACACGTATTACATTAACTTTTTTCATCTGAGAATAGATTTCCACTGTGAGTTTCCATCATGATACAAAAGATTAGAGCCCTGCAACTAGCATGATGTTAAGGCATTCTGTTACATATGGCATAGCAACTGTGCCTGAAAGCTGAGCTTTAATATTTGTGGTTTAGTACTTAAGGGTTACAAACTTCCGCATATACATCGACAGCTTTATATAGGTCAGGTTTATTTATCATTAACTGTTCAATCAAGGCACACTGGCATGATGTTTCGTTCGTTTATCAAAGCGTGCTCGTTATCCACCTTGTGAGCGTTGCTATAAATAAACAAACGTACGTTTAGCATTTATTATCTTCTTTTTTGTCCGTACTTGTACATGATTTATTGCATATGCTAGCATCGCAATCTCCATTGTCCCTTGTAACTTCATTGTTTCCAATTTCAACTAAGTACTCTTGCCACTTAAATGGTAGAGCATCACACAAACAGCTCCCTTGCCTTAAACATTTTTCCACTTTTGCAATAACTGACAAGGCCTGGCAGAAGTTTGTTACCAATTCAGCCTGCAAAGATAAATTCAAGGACAGAAGTTAATTTCACATGCTGAAGTCTAGGATGGGAATTAGTCTCAAAGATGAAACATGCCTTAGCCTCTGTTTACACGACCACTATCCTCTTTACGTTTCCAAGGGACGGAGTGGATAATTACTTGTTTGGGTCTGCTATATGCACCAGTTTGGGTATCTCTTAGATTAGATACCCCTGATAAGCAGCGGGCTGTTAACTGCAACTACCCCTAAATAAACAGATAAAGTCACTGAACAGGCTAACTTAAAAATAAAATTGGCTTTGGACTTGCGTTCCTTGCTGTATCTCTACCGAATAGAATAGTACCGCCTCCATTGGGCCGGATAATAGCACCTGAAAGAATACAGTCCGGCACTGTATTCAGACCCTAGTTGGGTCCGATGTCGACTACACACGTTTATATGTACCTGAAAAGTAATCCGTCATTTTGGTTTGATCTCTATTCATGATCTATTTTTAACCGATATTGATACGTTAGTGATGGACACTGAATGTTTAGATTTCAACTGTCTATTTCAGTACAGTTCGAATAGCAATGTAAGGAACCGTTGTTGTCGCAAATTCAAATTACATTTGTCAAAGTGGATCCAATCCCCTCCGAAACAGCCTAGAAGCCGCGGATTCGATCCGCCATAAATATGCTTCTTAATTGAGAATTAGGTTCTCAACACGTAAACGAAATGCTGATGCTCATGTAAAGTTAATATACAGTGGCCCGTTACCAATCTACAGGTCCGGCTACATATAAAAACTTGCGATAAACGTGCTTTCTGCCAACCAAGCTTTGATGTGCTTGTGGAGCTGTAAACATCTTCAAATCACTGATCCATAATGTTCCCTTTATAGCTTACTTTAATCTCTAAACGAAAATAGTTTCTGGTAGCATTCAATGAAAGGTCTAAGCTCGTCCATAGATGATTCAATTTGTGTGGTGTGAGCATTAAGTTTTACCTTGGGTAGTTTAGTTTATTGCATTCAGCAGTACCCTGAGCTTTGAGCCAAACTACATGTAGCTGGCTACCAATCATGTATGACTCGGTAGTATACTTTGGGTAGTTTGCTGCCATGACGTCTTATGCATTAACAGCTTAATGGCTAAATGAATATCCACTATTCTATAATAAATCCTTTTAAAATGATACCTTTCTGCGTCTAGTAGCAAGAAACCAACGCGAAGGAAAGTGGGACTTCACGATTTTGAAAATATTTGAATTATGGAAACATACGCAATTTTCATGTTGCCTTATTAGTAAGAACGTTAGTGCCCAAAGTAGAGTGTTTCCTTTTCCCAACATCGAGATATCAGCCTTCAAAGTTGAAAATCTCTAGAACAAAACAATTGATGGTGGTTCCTAACGTCGGGAACCAAAGAATAATAGGAGTTTTGACCAGAGATTTTTGAGAATCATACACCTCTAGTTTCAAAACTGTATACAGTACAGTTCTAGTATTTAGTAAAGCAGTCTATTCCAGGATTGCCATTAGCTATCTGAAGTCAAATCTTACTGTTTCCAAAACTTTTGATTTGTGACGCAATGGCTTTCCCTCCGCATAGTTAGATTCTCACCAGTCTCTTAAAGAATGTTTCCTGCGCCAGATGCCCAGCCTTAAGTTCTCCATGCTCAGCTGCATGTGTTTAAAAACAGGATCGTATGAGTTCTCAGAGCGTTTTAATGATTAATATCTGCGGCTTTAAGGCTGCCTTCAGTTTGAAGTATCCTTATTAGCCGTAAAGAAAATTTTAGATTTCTTTCAAAGCTGCTTTTAACAGGCGATTGGTCCAAAAAATTTTAATCCAAGGAAAATTGTAATAATATAGTGCACTCAATGATTCAAAGTTTGAATAATCAGTTTCGGATTTCAATTGCAGATTGATAACTTTAATGGGTAATAATAATTTATTAACCATCTTTTGTAAAGACATGGAGTAAAAGTATTACAGCAATATTTTACAATGATACGAGGATATGCGACATGATAAATTGGTGTTTTCGACAGTTGATGCCTTCTTGCTCTTATTGTCCTGCTTCAATCAGATACTAAGTGAATGTACTGTATTGAATTTTAAAAAATTATGTCAAATGCCATTTTTGCACAGGTTTATACTCATTGTCGTACATAGGGAAGGTCCAGAGTCATCTAACGATAATTTCGGCTGTCTTTAAAAATACATTTAGCTTTTTGATTGCAGCATGTGATATTTTCATGCTTTCGGCCATTATTTTGAATTCTAATTTATAAAAATCTTCTGAATCAGGAAGCGCAGATCTACGACAAGATCCCACTTAGAGTTAAACTTACCCCTGCCCCCCCCCCTCCCCTCTTCAGTTTCTTCTAACGCCACTGTATGTGTATCGCACTAGTGTTCAAAAAATATGTGATTTTCTTACCTGATTAAGTCCAAACTTGTCCATCGTTTGAACTTCAATGACGGACCCTGCTTTGACAGAGTTACCTGCATCAAAAAGGATTACTTTAAAAAGACCAAGTTCATATAATATCGAAATGATAATCGTAAATAAAGATACAACTTATACAAGTAACAACCTCTCTAAAGCTCATTCATGACTACTTGTTTTTAGGACCGTCTATTTCCACATCGTAATTCCAATAAAACTGTAACCTTATGAGGCTTATGAGGTACCACAGGTCTGACATTCCATAGACAAGGGATGATGATCTCAGTAAGGAGTTAATTTATGCACATTTGAGCATATGGTAGCCTAATAAGCAGTAATACCAGTGAAGTAGGAAGTCAGAGGAAAGGCAAGCGATTCCTTATTACAGGCTTCGGTTTCACTGATGCAAAGTCACAAGGTTTTGAAGACATTTATAAATATAATCACATCTGACCTCCGTCTTGGCGACAAAATCCAACTATCAAAGCGTCCGCTCGCAGCTGCTGGCAACATCTAATATCTTCTTTATGACGTCACGGGATGTAATAAATGTCCAAATAAAGAGGTAACAATTTTTCCCACGCAGCAAATTATCACGGGACAAAATAGAACCATGAAGCTAGCATGTGACAGCTCCTTGCTATGGAAGTAACATTTTCTATTTTTCTCTTGTCCACAATAGATCACTTTTCCTTTTTAAGTCTCCAGACATCTTATCCTTGAGCCTTATAAGTAAGTCATTTCTTCTTTCTTCCTTTGACTCATTACTCGAACAAAAACAAACAAGAACTAGAAACGAGGCACTTAGGGAAAAGTGTCGAAAATGTCGAAACGAGGCGCTTAGGGAAAAGGTCGAAATATGCAAATTTGTGTAGAAATTGCTTTCCTACGATCTCAACTCTTGCCATTCATCAATAATACCTCAGATCAGTATGGTTGTTCAGACATTTAAAGGAGCCATTCTTTTTACAGGTAGATTATATTGTGTTTTGAGATATTTTTGATATTAAGAGGTATTTCTTTTCGACAGACAATTTTCGTAACAAAACAAAAATACTAAACATCAGTTAAGCAACAGGAGAAGGGATACCTCTTCATAATCCTATTTGATAAATAAGTTTAAGAAGATATGACTTTACCCCTAGATCCTACTGTAATAGCTTTAACTGTAGGGGGACGCGGGCTTTGCCTCTGGTGCCTGCAGCTTCATAAACAAGTACTACACCTAACATCCACACCCTCCTGGGTTCCTTTTTATCCCTAACGTAGTTCTTGTTTGACGTAAGCTCTAATACCTCTGAGACGATTCAGAGCCTAACTAAGCTTAGGATCGCGAACTTCGGTTAAAATACAAACATTCGTGAATAGGTCATCGCAATACTAGACACGTTTTGTCTTACCTCTGCTGCTTCTGCGTAAGTTGAAGTGTTTAAGAAGTCGCTCCAATAACGGGCCCTGTAATAACATTAAAATTCATGATGTTACAAAAGAGATTGTGATATGCTTGACACTATATAGTTGCATACGATACACAATGGTAGTGTTAGAGGGCGCTGGATGCCCTTCAGTATGTCTGTTTTATACCTTCTACTAACTTCCTCCGTATTATGGACCGATACATGTGCTTACAGAATCAAGTGACCGCATTAAGTCCCTACGCCATGATCAGATTCTCCATGCCCTAGAACCGCCGATTATCATATCATTGTGTTAAAGTATCAGCCCATCCACCTGTAGAACATATTTGCTACATCTAAGAGGAGAAGTGGCGTAGTGGTCAAGGGGAGTACACACAAATCCAATAAACTCTCAACACGGAGGTTCGAATCCACAGGCCCTCGGAAGGGTGCTGTTACTGCCTTCTTTCTGTTAATAGCAAGATAATGTTAATAACAATTTAATGGGTTCTCCATGTTTCAAGCTAAGTGATGTGGTTTATTGAAATATACAATAAACTAAGAATTGATTTGTATGTAGTTTTCATCTCTGGTATGTTGTGACAGTGTTAAACAAACGAGGAAATCTTATCACTAAACTTTATGATCGAAAGAGGACAAGATATAATGATTTTTCAAAATCAAACATGAATTAGAAAGACCTCATAATCTCATAAATTCAACACGTATAAATAAGCTATGAATATTTGGGCAGTTTTTATATGACACAGATTAAATATGTATAGCAAAAGCTGAAAGGTAAAAATCGGTGGCAAGCGATGAAAAATCCGAGTATTTTATCGATTTGGCACGGTAAGTGCCCTCCCTTGAACATTACTGCTGTTATCAAAAATGGATTTATAGCATACAGTTTGTAATGGTACATTATATACCGCTCCAGGAGCGAAGAATGAACCTTTCAGAATCGATTCTGATTCTGCAACTATTGTATATGGTTAAGTATTGGTTTTTGATTTCATATTCAACACCCATTTTCTCAAAAAGCGGCTTATTTCTGTCATTGATTACATATCCGGAAGACAAAGTAACTAAAAAAGGACAGAATCTAAAATTAAAGAAGCAGATTCTTGTTAAAGTCATAATTTAACTGAACCAAAAACAGAAAAAAATACCTTGGAAAGAAACGGTGTTTTGATTTTGGCAGACATGATCAACCCTAAGCCAATGTTTTCCATGTGAGAGTTGAGCATGCCGAAGCGATCGTTGATGCAGTAGTCAAGCCCATACGTCTGTAAATATTGTCGAAGTGTGGTCTCTACTTCCATGGCTTTGCATATGACAGACTATAAAAGAAACAAGTGAAGCCTTAAAAGTTACAGTTTAACTGGAACTTACAAACATTTTATCAAAATCAGTGATGACAAAACATATTTCATTTCGTCGTAAAAATTCATTTTCTCTTTCAGGCTATGGAATACGTACGAAAGATTAGACAAGGTATCCCGTACAAACGTAGAGCAGAAATTGTGTAAACTGATGGTCAGTGCGCAATAGCTGCCAGCTCTGCTGCTACAATCATGGACAATGAAATATGAAAGTTTCCCCAACCCCCGTTCCAAAATATTGTTCAATTTGAAAACGAGCATTTTGGGCACTTGCATGTCAGACCTCCCTCCTGCTAAGCGGAGCAGTCTAAAAAAACAAATAATACCAGACTTGGACACCCCCTCCATGTTGCAAGTGTCTTGCGTGATTTGCTCCTTTTTCACCGAAATTTAGTAAAAGTTTAACTTCTTTTATTCCAGGATTGTAGAATAAAATTCACGTATTCTATGTATTACTAGTACCATACTCCTGCCCCCTAATCAAATAGAAACATAAAGCCCTACGAAATAATATACATTTGTGCTAGAATAGTTTAGCTTTTTTCCTTGCTCTGCAAAGTGACACTGTCTTCTTCTTGTCGTCTATTTTATAGGCCGTTAAAATTGAATTCATAATCGGTTATCAAAGAGCTCTATCGGTACATCAATGGCAAGCTTTTATTTACTATTTTGATGCGAGTAAGAGGCCACTCAATTTGTTTCCACATGTCTTGAAACATTGTGTCAGACTCAGAAAATGATACACTAACTTGAATAACTCAATACAAACCTAATAAATAATGGAGTCTTTTGTTACAGCTCAGTCATATGCGCTTTCCTGTAAGAATAAGTAAAAATCAACAAGGTTCATTGGTAATATTTTTATGCAATTTTAGCTTACTTTGGCGCTTAAACTGTGCTTATTCATGATGTCTAAGAAGAACTACCTATCTATCTTTAAAGTTTAGAATGAGTCCTTAAAAGGGTGAAGCAAACAAGTATAACAACTCTTCAACAAACACCATAATCTTTATTTATATGGAAATGGAATCAATACTATCGTTAGAAACATAGTGAGAGGAGCTACATCTATCAATAAAATCTAAATGTTTGACTAAGTGTTAAAAAAGATGACTGCGGAGTTTCATTTATGTCACCCTTCCTCTGTCTTTGTCTCCTTTGATCTTGCCTGTAATCACTAAGTTCTTAAATTTACTTTCTTATGAGATGTCCCAAAAATATGAAATATCCATTGCCTACGTTTTGAAAAGACTTCGTTCTGCATCCGCTTGCGTATCTCCTTGCTTGTGGTGTGCTCAGTCCAGCTAATCCGTATAATGTGACGATGTATCCACATTTCCATAGCCTCCAACCGTTTCTTCATCTTGGGAGTTACTGTCCAGCATTGAAAGCCGTACTTTTATAGAGGAAGAACAAAGGATTTTATCAACCTCTTTCTAGTGGTCAATCTCAATTCAGTGTTGCCAATGAGCTTTTAGGAGCCTGTGAAGTGCCTCTTTTACCATTCCAATCCTTGCCCAAATTTCATAGTCACGTCTACCGTCTTTCGTTACGATAATGCCTAAGTACCTAAATTCCGTAACCTCAGTAATTCTTACTTTCGCAGTAAGTAAATGTTACTGATGACTGTGCTCTCAGTTAATACTTCACCGTTTTTCACATCTTTCAGTAAGACGTTTACTGACAAATTTTTGGAATGATTGTAAGGATTGAGTTACTAGTAACTTACATGTAGATAAACTAAAACAAAAATTTCGGTTCATTCTTGTCTTTGTTAAGAAAAGAATCGCTATTTGGGTTAGCAAAAAAACACAAGCAATATGTGTGTTGTTCTGCGGGGTGCCAACGTAATTAATAACCAGCCCGGGTTTTCTTTTCCTGACAAGAAAATGACTGAGGTATTAATCATCCCTCAAGATGCCTAAACTTATAGCTAGCAGATTTCTTATGATTAATCAGGTACATGGCATTTTACAATTTGATCTACATTATCCTGCAGAGGAGCACCAGGTAACTGCTGCATCTAGGCATAATCTTGTACCGAGTGGTCAACGTCTTTGTATCAAAGATGCATTACAAATCTCTATATTTGTACTTTTAGCCCATCCAATTTAAATTATAAGGATGTAAAACGTAAATAGAATGACCTGCTAATATCGAAAAGCCAGGTTGTGTTTAAGTTGTCCTATTTTTTTGAAAATAATCGCGTTCTAACTGATTTTTCTGATATCCGGTGCCTTTTATCTTTACATCGGTCAAATTTGATGTTTTAATTTCTATTTGTTGTATTTTCCTGTCGTGCAAGATCAGTCTGTTACAATACTAGCGCGATTCTGAAACAGGAGTGCGTAAACAACGTGTAGTTTGATTTATATATATATTGCTTCTTCTAAGTTCCAGGAAAACAGAAAGCACCAAAACTTGTGCAAACTGCTATAATAAGATCGTAATACAACGAAATCCCTCGAAATGACGCTTATAAATGAATACAATGTGATAATTCTGTCAATGAATACGTTCTCCCTTAAAAGGTATTGTCAAAAATTCAAAATGGAAGATATTTCAGGTATCTGTCCAGCACAATTTGTCGCGTCGATAACAGGTCGTGTCTGATTAAAGATTTAGTCCAGAATCAAATCATAACAGACGCTTGTTAGCTCAAATTAAAGCAAATTTTTGCAAAGTAAAACTTATCACGTTTTGACAAAACCTCTGTGAATAGACATGCACCGCTTGTTATTTTCCCTTATCTCCGAAATTGTAAAGGATCTTTAGGCGTCTGTTGTCATGGCACAACGTGGCGACTAATCGCTATCTACAACAACACTCAATGCTTGAAAGGTTAAATGGGTCTATGAGCAGAACTAGGAACATGACTGTTACATTATAACATCTCATCTTGATCACCGAGTTTCATGTAAAATCTTTAAGTCTGTAAGTCATCAAGACCAAAATCGGTAATTTTTTCTAACCAAGGAAACCCGAGCAACAACAATGTAGTCGTCAAAAATGGTCCTGTATTCATGGTGAAAAAGCCTTTTTATACGTAAACCCAACAACAGTACTTAGTATTTATATGTTAACCGCATTCTGTAGTGTCTCGGTACATAGGGCCTACGTTATTTCATGAAGCAGCGGCATTTGGAGCCCCCTTCAATAACTCGCAATAGTTTACCTGACCATTGACCTGAATTGACCATAGGACCTGAAAGCTGTAGTATGGCTCTATTGCAGTTCTGTAATGGAACATAAGGAAGTTAATTTAGGCTCGCAAGATTTCGCTATTTATTTTAAAACCCTTTGTGAGAGAGGTAGCTGAAAGATCTGGGAATGTTGGTTCCACTATCGCTTTTATGGAGGGCAATCATCCATGGCCTTGATTCACGTAAAGCATTTTCGATATTCTAAAAATACTCCTCAGGCACTTTATCGTCTACGTGTTTTAGAGGGCACAAACGAAATTCCCGAAAATCCCTGTGATTCGTTCTCTATCATTGTGAAAGTGGTTTATTATCGGGACACAAATAGTTATAGGAAAGGTAAATCTTGGAGGTATATAGTGTCAGAACTCAACAAATAATTTCGTCTTTCAGTAAACACGTACGTACGGTCCAGCCACTAGATTAGACGTCTCTGTGACGTGTAAGATTGGAAGCAAAGGTGTCAATCACATAAACAGAGAATGCTATCATCGACGTCTAACCACTGATCTCTAAAGCGCACTGGATCGAGTACCATCCGTCTCAAGGCGAGGTCAGTCGTTGGACGCCATTTTAGTCCACATCAAGCAAAGCATAAAAACAATGTTACGTAACAAGGCATACATTCCCTCGCTATTTCGACTTCTTGGGGCTAGTATTCGTGACCACACTTTTTCGCTGTCCCAAACAAGGGATTGCTTAATCCACTCCTTTTTGGAGATCAGTTAGTTCACCAAAGATATTTTGGTAGAGCACATAGCGTAATTTCAATAGCTTACAATTTCGAATCCTGATGCTAATAATTCTTATATTTCTCTAGTATCTCTTCATATTTCATTGTTTCAAATTTCCCTTTCTCGACATTAATAAAAAGTGCAACACTATAATGAAACAAGTCTTAAAGTTAAAGAAAGAAATGCTTGTATAACATATAATACATCGTAGAGTGAGTATCATGACGTCATATCCTTATGATACCAGTTGTATTGTCAGAACGTTCCTCTGGTTTGTCCCATTTTGAGTGTCTTTTAAACTTAATCATATGACAGAAAACTTTCAATTTTTCGAAAGGGAAGTTGGGGCGCTATAAAATGCTAGAGTTTTAGGGTAAACGCTAACCTAGAATTGCCAAGTTTTACTATCTTCTTGCCAAGATGTACTTTCCTAGAATCCCATTGTGAGAGCAGATGCTAGTACCCTAACCCCTAACCCTAACCCTAAACCTAAATCTGATTTGATTCTAGAATAGTACATCTATGATTAAATAAAACCTTCTACGAAAGTACATCTCTAATTATTCTTTGAAGTAATTTCTAGCGTTTTACGCGTTTCCAGGGACGTTGACTAAAGTACGTAAAGAGACTGTATGAACTAAAAGATCAATGTCAAAACTTGTTTTTAGATTTCATATCATTTCATATCTTATGGAAAATGCGTATGCTGAAGTCATAATCTTTTTGTGATAACTACATCATAAATCGACCACATCATAAAGTTCTCGACGTAGTTCAGGGTCGAAAGATAATATTGGCCACGCTTCAGCAGCTTTAAATATTAAATAGTTATTGCGTCAAAAACTTTTAAATAGATTCAAAGAAAATTTACGAAGTATCAACACAATTGGCCAAGCCGCTCATGAAATATTAGAAACAATATGGAGGTCTTGATAGGGTTGCATAAGAGAACATTGTATAAGAAAAGAGGTGTCACTCATGTTGGAATATTTAATGGTTGAAAGTTCCGTATTTTTGAATGAAGCACTACGCTCCTTAAATTTCGAATTAGACAATAGATGAAAATGAGGGCAAGGACAAAGGAAACGGGCAAATTTGTTGACAGGTTTCTAAGAAGAAGATGAAGAGTTGATAATAATGACTGGTTAGAGCCGTCAGCCAAATAACAGTTTGACATGGTTGAGGGCACCGAGCTTAAACGTAGGATACGTTATCGATTGATTAAAAGGTAAAAACAGTATTGATGGGATTGTCTAATGGCCGAGTTGTCACTTTCATCATTGCTTTTCATGTGTTATGATCCGGAGTTTTCCTAACTCCTAAAGGATTGGATAAAGTATTTGCGAAAGCTGGCCACAATTGGTTGTTTATTATAGTCTGAGCAACTGAGAAGAACATAAAATAGACGTCGGTAATCAGCAAATTAGAGTAGAACTTTCAATGAAAAAGGATGTGCGTTATGAATATTAGGGTATCAGAAGTGGATACTCCTTGACATCACCTGCCACCGATCATCAATGGGTGTAATATAACAAGCTACAAATTTTGGTGTGAGTAAAACTACAATCAAGACAGAAGTCAGAAAAACAGAAGAGAAGTCTCGTGCTGCTGGTTGAGACCAAGGAACTCTTGTCACTAATGTTGAAAGTAATTGGTGGTATTAGTTTATTGATGTGAAATCTACAATGGCACCAAAAATTCCAAGAACGCTTATCAAAATGAGAGACGTTTTCATATATAAGAAAGATGGCTGGAACAGAATCCTGTCCTTGACGAAGTGCGTCACAAAATATTGAATGGAAAGTTAGGAAAAGGAGTACTGTAGTAACAAAGTACACTCTATTCTTAGAGAGGGTTGTATCAGTAGGGTAACTGGAATCCTGAAAAAACATATGGATAATATCAAGTTTGAAGGGAAACTAGAGAAAAGTGAAAATGTCACCACCGGGATACGAACCCGGGATCCACGCATTCGCGGCGTGCTGCTCTACCAACTGAGCTATGGTGACCCGGTGATAACATAGTTCACTTTCCTCCAGTCACCACATTAGGTCCTGAGACTCCAACGGTGGTGATCGCATCCATCTCTACGCATTTCCTACTAATTTCATAATCTCTGTATCCACACATCTACAATGGTGATCAAATGCTTATTTATCACAGCAGAAGTCTTTTTATTAAAAATCGTAGATCCTATCTATTATCGAGGTATTTTTATGTTCTTAGGAGTCAGGGGGTGGTATAGTAAGCCCGCGGCTACATTAATACTAAAAGCTGATTAAAACTGTCACTTCGGCATGAAAACGCCCCCGATTGCTATTTCATCTATTGGCTATAGTAAGATAAGGAAATATCTGGCATTGGTGTCGATAATGTTACAACACAGCTGGAAGTTGACAATTACTATTCAACAATCCATTCTTTCAATATTGCTAATATTCAAACTTTAAAAAAAAAATTTGTTTGCCTTATAAATATTAAAATGATAAGAAGATATAGTAGAACTGCAAATAGCTATTTAACATAAAGTTCTTGATTTATAGAGATATATGAGGTTAATTCCAAGTGGCATGTCCATTGAGACATTGTGAGTGACTCCTTCGGGTGGGGGTGGGGGGTAAATATGACATTATTAGCAATTTTGTGGGTGTTTTTAAATACCCCAGCATAAAATGAAGGAAGTACAAGAATGGTCCAAGAAGTTCAGCAAAGTTGTTTAGAATACATAAGAAAAAGAGAGAGAGCGTCAGATCTACTAAGTCCCTCTCTCCTTGTCGTGTGGGCAGGGTTTGAAAAGACTTTTTATAACTTTGTTAAAGAGAATCATCCTCGAACTAGAGAGAAGAAAACTACTTCCATGAAGATTTAGAGAGAAGTAAAAATGCCACAGCCCGAGTTTGTCTTCAAGGCAAAAGTAAAAAAGGATTCTTGCAAATTGTAAAAGGAATGCACGCTCAATGAGTTAAGATAGGATTGTATCAATTTGCTCCCACGCTAGCAACGATCGAACGTTTCTCTAACCAGTTTAAAATGTTCAGCTGGAACACCTATGATATGTACATCCTGCCCGATTAAGTAGCCTAAGCGTTGTTACATCTCTCTGTAACTGATGGAGATGTTGCTGGCTTTATTTAAATCAATAATACTCACAATCGTTGACCCGTAAAAGCGGTATGCCGACAGATAGAAATTAATCTCATGGTGGAAGAGCTAAATGAAAGTCGCACTTACAGTGTCAGTGCCCACAAGGGAGAGAACAATAAGCAATGCTTGGAAACCGGGGATATTGATGTTAAGAAATGTTTGAAGCAACTTTACGTACTTAATCCTCTTGATGGATCCACAGATTTTCTCTTCTCATATCAGATAATGTCCCTTGTTTGAGAACAAAAGTGTGAGATTAGAAAGACTTAAAAACATCTGTTCCAAAACGCTCAAAGAACTGATTAAGGTGATTACTTCACCAAAAACTGTACACTGAAACATCATTGTGGGGATCAAAATTCTAAATGCCAAAACTGCTTAGCTATGTGAAAAGGAAAGAAAGACGACAAGGATAGTTAGCAATGACGAGAGCAAGCCTCCAATCATGGACAATGAAATATGAAAGTTTCCCCAACCCCCGTTCCAAAATATTGTTCAGTTTGAAAACGAGCATT